>DWRA01000668.1:0-22169 GCA_018250295.1 Spathilepia clonius | reverse complement strand
TATATAATACCTTGAAATAAAGTCTCAGAAAATTTATTTGGTGCTTAAATTAAATTAAAAAATTAAAAGGCTACAAAGTATGTTTGTCAATTGAAAAAAAGGTTAATGTAAAGATACAATAGTAAAATATTTAGAGAATGTTATTCGTCTTTGAGAAATTTAAAATACTTAGTGTTTTAAATTGCAAAGTGTGCAAATTAAATTATAGTAAAATGTTGATTATTTTTTTAATTTAATACCGTTGTTGGCACTGAATACATGCGTTTATGCACCGTTTCGTACGTGTTTTTATGAGTAAAGACAATTTAAATCCCATTTCACACTTAAATCCGTTCACGGCACGTTCCAATTACAAAAACCAGTAACATTTTGGCCATCGTTCGGAAATTGTTTGCGGGATAAATAGAAACTGTGGCGAATCGTGGAAAATGCTCTTGACAGTGCAAAAAGTGAATGAGATTACGGATTAAAAATAATAGCTACGTCTATACTCCATGTCGAATTGTAACGAGGGTTAAAATTAAAAGATTTAATTTTTCAAATCTTTAAAACATAAATACTTGGATCACCGATCTTTGAGATGAAGTCATTAAACTTTAAAAATAAATAAAATTAAAGTGTCTGCATTTTACTAATAAATGCATATGATATATGCGGTGTACGGCATTTAAAACACAATACAATATTTTTTTTTGCCTATTTGTCTATCTGCTTGTTTTGGCTATTTTTCGCAACAGCTCATTTTTTTTCTAACTTCCGTTAAATCGGTCCGATTTTTAAGGAATTTTCAATGGCAGCCGATGTGATAAGCAGTATTGAGCAGCATTGAGGCTACTGTTATTTTAGAAAATGTATCAGTGTTTCGCTCAAAAATTTTCTGGTAACGTTACAATTTTTTAAAACATAGATGAAACCGGTACGCATAGTTCAGCAATAAGCTGTGATCACCAGTGGCGCAGTGGCGGTCTGAATACCGGTCAAACGTAAAAGGTCTCAGATTCGTTCGCTGGGCAGACTGTCGTAAGTAATTAATTTATACGAGTGTTCTAAATGTGCGTATGATATATATTTACTTAAAAAATAGATCTACCTTTAATTAGATAGTAGATAAACCCAGGCACAATAGACGGTAGTATTGTCAATTGTAAATGTAATTGTTCCTACAAAATTTATAGCAAAAATCATTGAAAAAAACTACTACAAAAAGATAAAACAAAAAATAATTCATTTGCAGTTAATTGGAATTCATAGCGCACTAGCAGTCACACTAATTGACTTTTCACACGAAAGTATGTATTGTAGATCTGCTTCAGTATCTAGACTGTCGAGGTAATGAGGGTCGAGTGACGTCATCGCGTCACAAACCTTGGTAACGTGAAAATTGGTACAAAAAGTACTTTTTTAGTTTTCTTGTTCGATATTTTAATTTCTTGTTTGATTTTGTTTTAAACTACCTTGTAGCAGTCCAGAGCTATCGTGTTCTATTAAGCGTATGCCATTTTAATAAAATAAATAACAGACCAGCAAACAGTTCACCTGACGTTAAAAGAGGATTTCCACATCTATAAGAATATATAAAATTAAAGTGTTTGTTTGTAATATCAAAATAACAGCTTTTTATTAAATGCATATGAAAGCATACAAAGCATCTATAACAAAAAACTGAATTATTAAAAATTTTGACTCTATTGTCTAAAAAAAAAGTATCTTTGTTTTTGCTGACTTCTAATACGGCTGAATCTATTTTCATGGGAGTTTTACTGGCAAAAAGCTGATGTTATAAGGTACTCCTTATAACATTGGGTAAGTTAGTACTTAGGATACTTTTATTTTGGAAAATGTATTAGGGTTTCAAAGGAATTGAAATCATTAAATATACCGCACGCGCTCCATTTTGTTAAATCTTTTTGAAACTGCGGGACGCAATTATGTTGTATATCAATATAGAGTGACACAAAGAGCGGTGCTACCCTATCTAGGTATGACTCGGCAAGTCCGTCGTTTCTACGGGAAAAGTTTTACGCAAAGCACACGCAAATCGACGTGATGTCACGCATAACTGTCGTATTTCCCGAGACAATGAATCACTGACCTTCTCCGAGCGTGACGTAGTTTTACGTCACTGAATCTGATTCAACAGCGTCTTTGCAAACGTAAAACGAGATTTTTTGTTTATCAAAAATATTGCGAATTGTTTGTGCATAACAATTATTTATTTATTAGTTACGCGTTAGCGATAAAGTGAATAATAATAATAACGATAATGACGGGGAGTCCGTGCCTGCACAGGAAGCTTGGACTGGGCTGCGTAGAGCTCGTCGCCTCAGTAGACGGTATTGCGTTATGCAAACTTGGAGCTTGTAGAAATAGCTAATTAGTTCAGATATGCTATTCTATAAAATGTAAGATAATTTAATTCAAAGTGATGAACTTTTTGTGGTTCGACTCCGGTGAGACCTTAAGTTCCATAACTGTTCATGGACATCTGTGATTAACCTCAAATAAAATTCGAGTTACATAAGGTCGGTCAAAAATGCCTTTGAGGCGTAAGCTCTAATGCCTCAAACGAATATATCTCCGTTACCATATCTTATAAATCGGAACACAGTATAGCTTAAAACTGTTGTTATTAGATGAAATAGGTGTGGCGGTGGTGTTTCATGTCACTATTATGTAAATCTCCACACTCGAAAGTGTGGCGCCTCCAGCACGTCAATTCTGCTGTCAAGATTATAAAACGATCTTAAAAAATTGCACTCCAGATAAGCGATAGCAAACATTTACGTCAGTTATGACAGTTTAGAACGTATTCTCCTGATTTCGACATAATCTGCGAGGTACGTAATTACGTGATTCATTGTTTATCTAATTTCGATCTCACGAGATACGTTAACTATTAATTATGTCATTATGTTTCACGGAAACCAGGCGATGACAATGGTAAGTGACTTATTAAGCAAACATACCAAAATGTAGAGTCACTTGCGTGGAATTATTCAGGTAATAAATTATAATGAATTTATTTGCATGATTCAAAGTAAATGGTTATATACGATTTCGTAATATTTAAAAAGTGGATGGAATACAATGAATCAGTGATAATAACTGAACTAAACTAAAAATCGGTTAATATATTTATCTACCTTCTCACATTACGGACATTTCATGTTTTTTGTTACAATATTGCTCATTTGCTGCTCCAATATTTGCATTGTACGTGATGGTAAGTGGACACTGCCGACCATGATCACCTGTAGTCAGCTTGAAATATGTTTGAAATTATGTTCTATTACAAATATATTGGTATTTGTTCTCATATTATTCCGAAAAATGCTTAATAGCTGTCATCACAGACTTTACAAAAGGTAGAACCAGAATGATTCAAAAAGTATTACCGTCAAACCTATTTCTAGCGTTAATCGAATCAGTTCTATATTTCGGTAGAAGGATGTGGATGGCGGCAGTTTTCCATAGAAGGTCATATAATCCTCATGAGGGGAGACGCATGTGATATAATTTAGAAATAAGAGCATTAAGTCGATTACAGATGTATTAAGGTGACTATGTAGGTGGATTGTATGCTCGTTTGCTACTTCAATGTAAAAAATATGTCTTTGTTACTTATGTTGTAAAAAAATCTTCGTAAAAGATACATTTTAATACATTATGCATTCAAGTCACATATTTCGCATCTTAAAAATACTTCCTAGCGTGAGTGGGAGCGTCATATAAAGCGAGTATTATTCATTCTCATACAATAAATGCATTTAAATGATTGGCATAAGAATCATTTTGCTATGCACGTAAATGATGTAGTACCAGCGAATCTTGATCTCTCATAATCATTATTGTACAGAATAGCAATGACATACATACAGACTAAACTTCCTACTTCTGTTTAAGTATTTGTAGGTCACGATTTAAATTCATATTTTAATTACGTTATCTTTTGTTTTATTTTGCTGGTGGTAATATGTGTACGTATGTATGTCCAATGATAACTCCCAGAAATGTAAACAAGAAGATACGAATGAAAGACTTAAAAAAAAGATACAAGTAGCAAGCATGAAGTTCGTTTTATAGTAAGTGGTCACTGTCGCCGATGGACATCCGTAATCCGTCCGTCCGTTTTACCTGAAGCCACTTCACTTGAAGTCACTACTGACGACTTTATACTTTGTAGTAGTCACAAATTGTCAAATTTCGATTTTTGGAAGCAAAAATTTGGTTAGATTGATTATCAATAACGGGCGTTAAGCGATCAACTTATTATGAGTAGATCAGTTACGATCTACATAAGCTGCGGGGCGAAGTGATAAGACATCCGCAGTTTAAATACATTATACTTCTTTAACCTTTTTATTGTCTCACTGTTGGTGGGACAATAAAAAGGTTAAGTGCGAATTGATAAACTTCACACAGCTTCAAATTTTTTTAAGAACTCAGGAGTGTAGGTTTTCTTACCGTGCTTTTCATTCACGTTTAGAACAAGTGATAATTAATTTATATTACACAAATAATTCTAAATAGTCGGACTTGCCTAGGATTCGACCTTCTGGACTTAGAGGCCGAGTTTCAACCACCAGGTTAAACTGTTTATAAATACATTATTACTAGTGTCTATTGTGCAGTATGTATTTTAATGGCCACATAAAAATGTGATCTATAAAAGTATGATGCATTTGGGAATCCTTTGGTTTTCTCGTTGGACGATAAACTCTCACCATTGTTTCAGTTTTATTGTATCCATGACCTTAACATTCTTGATTTCTGTTGACGTAACGTGAAAAACCACCTCATGATACTGACTCTTTAGTTACGTAACCTTTACTATTTACGGCTATCGGATGAATTTAAATGTAGAATGTTTTGTCGTATATGTCTAATTCTGTGGTTAAGTCCATTTGCCTTATCATAGTGATGTGAACTATACTACATACTCTGTATATATACATAAATGTCTCTCAGCAACATAGAGTAATTAATAAAGTGTAATACACGTAAAAAGCAATTTAAAATATACTTCTAAGACACGTAAAGTGCCTAGATAAAGCAAAAATCTACTTGAAAACTCTAAAAAGTAGTTTTATGGTCCATAAAGAGATTATGAAATACGTGACGACTGACTATTTACGCGTACAAGAATAAACCGACACTGATATTGAGCTAGGATTTAATTAAAGCAGGCTCATAAAAATGTCATAAGATTTTCTTGGTTTCCTTAACTGAGTAAATAATTGTTTTTATGGGAAATGAGTTCCTGTGCGCGAGGACGTCGCCGGCGATGCTCTCGTACAAAGATTTTAATTTATTTTAGAATTATTCTTGACGTATTTTGAGAAAAAATACGTCTGTGTTTTATAATTTTCTACTCAAAGTCGGCTTAACTATTTCTGAGACTATTTAGTAGATTAGAGTATTATAAAAAGATAGATATGTGTACATAGGCAGAGATGATCATAAAACATTATTTTTTCACATAATGAAGAATCTCTGGCAGCGGTTTCCTTAGCTTCTCTACTTGACAGACATTTAAAAAATAATTATAGGTACCCATATTTCTGCTGCGGTGTGTTTGTTTTACATTATGCTTGTTATAAGCATCACATTCACAACACAAGCTATCCTAGTGACAGGCTTTTATTACGGGAGTATGCGAATCGCGAACTATGACTTATATTTTATTTACACGTGAACATGCTTACCTTCAATATCAACATTCTCGCCACTTGATGCATCAGACGAGTCGTCTTCAATCTTCTTTTCCGTGACAATCGTCACGCTGTTCTCACCACAATCATTGTTCTGAGATCTCTTGTCCGTCACCGAATGGAACTGTAATCAAAGAAAATATATAATTAATATTAATTTCAACGGATTGAAGATGGTAGAATCTTTTCTGGTTGTACTACGTGGACACTACCACCACATCTATTCTGTCCGATAATAACAGTGTCAAGTGCTGCTGTGTTCTAATTTTAAGGGTGTAATAAGGGAGACATGCGTTCAACTCGTTCTAATGTAGCCACTTGAAATGAAGAATATAAGCTATACATACATGCAACAATTGCTCTTTTTATATGTGGGAAAGACAATCCATCCACAATGTGCCAATGCGGATCGGTGTGGTGAGGTGCCTGTTATTATGAAATGGTTCATAACGTCTTAATAGGCCTTCGACGACCCTAATGATTGTTATTTAATATAAACAACTAGGATGCCTTTATGTGCCCTCCGAAGCATTAAAGCGCGCGTGAAATTTTCGCCATTACGATCTTCGCTCGGTTGGAAGTATCAAACAATCATTAATTCGTATCTCCATTAATCTTAGTCAATGGAGTATGCATCTAGTCCTTTCAGTTGTTTATGGTTAATGGTTGAGGTCATCAAAGAGGTAGGACTATGTTTAGGTAATAGCTGTAGATTAAACCACTAATGGACTGATGGAAATTCAACCAATTATCATTTTCGGTTGTAGAAATAAAATACGTTTCGATTTTGATTACGATCGTAGCGGTTTTATACCAGGCGCTGACAATTGTTCAATTATTTTTAGTAAAAATAGAGTAGTCGATAGTGGCGGTAAATTACATGCTTACTATACGTACATCCCTACTAACGTCTAACTTTCTGTAAATAAATTCTATTCGGTAGGCTGCCTTACCTATTTTTACATTATAATATCAGTGTTAAACGCTGCTGTGTCGTTATGAAAGATATGATAATGAAGATATCATACACATCCGAGATGTTCTAACTTAGTCTTTAGGGGTAGCAAGGCATCTGTGGCCGACCTCAGATAGGGCTCTAATCTAATCTGAGGTTGATTACATATGCCTATGGGTAGCAGTGCCTACTTACTATTAGGTGAAATACTTATTTGCTACCTTCATAAATGTTGTTCCGTATTTCAGAATAAATTTAAACATTTAAAGATAGAGTGCAAAATGGACACCGCAAAATGATTACGGGGAATCTTTTTCGAAATTTACATTGAATCTCTTTGCCGGAGGAATATTTAAATACAGGTAGAAGAAGTAAATCTTAAATTTGAAAGCCATTATGCAGCTCTGCAGCTGTCGTAATGAGGAATTGAATTTGAATAAATCTTAGCGTTAACGGGATGAAATCTTAACAATTTACATTTTAACTGCGGGGCCGAACTGAGTGGTTTAGTTTAATTCCTTATTCATAGTAGATATATCTTTCAAATCCTTCAGTTTAATGTATGCGATTCTAGTACACCGATTTTCTAGCTGTCAGACTCTTTAGATGTCTAGTTTAAGTTTAGGTAGAGTCTGTATGTGTATTTATATATGCTAATAATTATATTGCACTATCTATAGAAGTCGATTAGAAACTTTGATAAACAACACAGGAATAAATCTATAGTCATTTATAGCAAAAGTGTGTCTTTTTACTTATAACAATTTCCAGTATATTTAGCATTATGAATAATCCTATATTATTCAAAGTACCTTATTACGTCCTTTCAGATCTAACTGAGTTTTAGTTACAGCACAGTTGCCCGGTATTGCTTGATGTACACATATTTGTTCCTATGCAAATTTCATATACGCAAGCGAACGAGTTAGCCTGATAACCCCTAAGCGGTAGCAGCGCGTTATCAGTGATCGCTTATTCATAACGTCACGCGATCTATTAGGTATTGCGATGAGTTTTGGTCTTATGTTACTAAGTACAACCTAATTTTACTTCTTTCAGCTATAATACTTTACCATAGGTTATGGTAGAATAGTGCGTATGAGGTATGCGTAGTTTTATTTTATTCTTCTCTATGAATGAAACACGAAGCGCTGGTATTAAGGTTTAAACAATATACTATAAAGAATCCACTTTAAATAAAATATGTATTTTGATTTTTATTTACCAGAGAATAGGTATTAAAGAGAAGAAAAGTTTATATTTAGCTAAATTTAATAACGCAAATTTTCGTAAAAATCAATTCTTTCCAGACTGTTTATTTCGGTTTGTTGTTCTTAATATTGTATGTACATAGGAATGTAACTTGCATTATTATTACATTTACTTACAAAAGGCCACGTAAATGTACGGTTCTAGTCATTATGGAATTTGTATAGGAATCTCTTGGGTATTTTTAAATTTGTCATTTCCTCATAATTTGACCTTATTTTTAATGAAATGTGAAATTAACATTCCGACATATTAATTTCTTTCCATCTTGGATTTAAATGCCGTAGTATTTTTCTTTTTTTTATATTCGCAAATAAATATTGCGTTTAACTTTGTTATTTTTGTATTCATTTAAAATAAACTTCATGTTCGTAACAAATTGAAGTCAGCATTCAAGTCAAGGTTTTTTATCCCACATTAATCAAAGTTCAAAATATTTACAAGTTATTTTTTAACAATGCGTAATCGTGTTTTATTTAAGTATAATTAAACAATTAAAACTATTAAACATTTTTACGTATTCTAAAAAAATCATAAATGAAATAAATGAGCCAAATCATTTCCCCGCGGAATTTAAAAACTAAATGTTACATATTTAAAACGGCAATGGTCATTTACCATCAGGTGGACCGCATGTAAGTTTGCTATTTGTATCGTATATAAAAAAACCTGTTAGAAAACGTTAAAAAAATTATTGAAATGTTTAAAAACAATAATATTACTACATCCTTTTATTTCAACATTTAATGACTCAGAATTTACGGATTAAGGATGGTAATGGTGAAAATTTGTCATAGTGTCCACTTACAGTTATTCCACGAAGTATGATATGAGTCATTGGAGAGAATCATAGGAAATCTCAGGGAAATAAGCAGGCACCTGGGCCATGTGGGCGGTGTCAAATTAGTAGTTACTATATATAAACCTTAAAAACTGTATAGTAATTTTATCAAAATTGGTTAAATTGTTCATAATAGACTTCAGTATATCATTTCATAAAAATAGCTTAACGCTAGAAAAACTTGTATAGCTAGGACCTTTCTGGTCACCTCATATTAATTTTAGTGATTTTCAACGCTTCGATATTGCCAAATTGTTGCTCTATAAGAACTCAGTGTTAAGCGGTAATGTGTTCTTATTCAAAGAAGACAAAAAAACATTTGTATCTGACTTCACGTAAGACTCAGGTACACCGCTATTACTAACGAAAGTTTTCATATATTATGTTAAAGAGTCTCATATCCGTAGAGTAAACACTGCGCACTCGTTTGATTAAAGTATTATATCGCGCATTACAGAAAGCAAATCGATTTTATGCTTGGCCGATAACCTTATTTACTGTAACATGGATAACTAGGCACTGTAATTCTAAGTCATTTGAAGTAAATACGTCACATATACTTGCATCAGCACGTTTTAAGCACTTACGTATATTTATGTTTTAATTGCTTAAGTTACAACATATCTCAATATATTTGAAAGGTAGTAGAACAAATGGTGGTGCTAGAATATATAGTTTGTTCAAGGAAGTGTCATCGCCACACCTATTTCTAGCTTCTTCTAGCTTTCTAGCTTCATAGATACGTTGCTATCCCTTAGGACTTAGTAGGAATGTCTCGTATAAGTGTTTATTTTACAATTTCCTTCTAATTGGAATACAGTAGCGCTTAACACTGCTATTAGATATAAGGTAGAAGCTAGGTTGATAAGTATATCAGTGATACTGTGGGAGTTGAACCACGGAGGATTCCATGACCTTTAAAACACATGAAAATTACATTACAATCTTTATTGAACCACTCGTGCATGTGTCGTGTATCTTTCATATACTCGTAGGTACCTTTCATACACTTGTACATATGATCAGATATTGTGTTAAGTGGTACTAAACTGCACAAATATATTAACACACATTAACAGGTTATCGATCAAAGGATTACTTTGTAATTTGCACTATCCGCGGACTACAGCCGTAACTATTGTTTACTTCAATGATTTTGTATTATCGCAATCTTAGTCAGAATTTATTCTATAACATATTATATAGCAGACTTTAATACTACCGAACTTTTAAAGATTTCCTAACAGATGTATACCGTAATAATTTACAGATTTGCTACAATCCTAATCATAATAATCGCACAGTCCTTTCTGCATAACGCATGGGAGTCGAGACCTAAAAGCTTGTTGTACTTTTTTCGTAGAAGTAGCAAACGAGCACGGAGGACATACTTTTTCGAGGCATTCCAACTTAGTCCTCAGGGCTAGCAACGCATATGTGGCCGACCTCATGTAAGATTCTAATCTTGTCTGGGGTCGTGTACAGATGTGCATGGACGGCAGTTGTGACTTACCATCTAGTAGACTACATGCTCGTTTGCTACTTCCAACACATAATTAAAACAAAATACTAGTATATACATTTAATATACTTTAAATTTAATGTTACATTGAATTGATAGGTAAAGTAAGTTTTCTACAAATGCATACCTACATACAAATATTCTTATAATGTAAATAATATTGTTAAAAACATACGATGTTTGACTAAATGTAAAGGTTACGTAATATTTTATAGACCACTGATATATACGTAAGACTTAAATGAACTCTGATATTACCATTAATAACAGTAATGTTTACTCTAACTTTTTGTTATCAGACGCAGTAGACGAGGAATCATTCAAAGTATATTTTCCCTTATAAAAACTCGTGTCATTGTACTATAACTATTGTTAACTAATGACTAAGTATTAGTGGTTACATTTTGAAGTTATTCATCGGCTTTGTCAGTTACTTCGATAATAATTACCGGTAAATCATCCTTCGTTGAAAGCAGCTTACATTTATTAACAATAATATATTTATATATATACATGCAATAATTATTATTATCAACATCATATCAGAATGATAGTCAAATATACAACCACACTAATAATGATATCTTTGACAAATATGTCAGGTTCCGCCGCTTGTGTCATTCTTGCTAACCAATCGCTTTAGTAGGCATTCTAGTCGATAAATAAGATTTTATGTATATACACATGTTTATATACGTACATCTGCGCTAACAGTGCTATCTGGTAATCAATATCTGGCATTACAGCTAGTACAAATATTTTTATAAAATCATGAAAAATTAAAACACAAATCACTTGACCCTTTCTAGTCTAAAGTTTAAAACGAAATTGTTGTGAGTTATCGACTTTACTGATCAATATTTGTAGACTGAATTTTAGTTTGAAGATGTTTGTAGATAGTTTGAAATTAATAAATATTTTCGTGGAAACCTACGTTTATGTATATCAGTCTAACTAACTACGTTTTCACGTGCCTTCGTTTGGGTGGAAACTAATTTGAAAACAAAAATTCAAAAAATATTATTATAACGTCTTGGAATTATAATATTTCATTGAAGTATTTACAAAGTTTCTTCCCCTTATGGGATGAATTGAAAACTTTTCATCTTTGTTATATAACGAACTTCTTTAACGATTTATGATTTTAAATCTGCTGGTTTAGGCCATGTGTCACTTGGCGATCAGTTTATTTTTTTAAACCTATAGCTGAGTACATCCTAGATAACTTTGGAATGAGCGCCTCAAATACTTATTTTCCTTTTAACTGAAGCTACCCAGCTATTTTAAATCCATAATCCACTTAACAACGTATATGACCTAAAAACATTTTTATCGTCTACTAGCGTGTTTTATGATAAATTACATCACACGTTAGTGAGGCAAGATAGGAAATCGATTAGCGACTTGGAAGAAGCACGATATTTCCGTCAAAAACTTTGAAATTGCACAAAAACACCGCCATTCAACGATCTGTGTTATTCAACCGCTCTCATTTCCTCCTTGCCAGTTTCAAAATGGTCTTGAGATTAGGAAGTAGTGAAAGTTGAGCGATAAACGAGCGACTCTGCTGTAGGATTTTAAATACAGTCGAGAAATAAATGTTTGTACGAAGTTTTCAGTGGTAGAATGTTTTTCGGAGTCATGTTTTTTCATCTATTGCAATTATAACGGGTTTTAAAAAAAATGCACCATGTTTTATTAGTAGATTATGTATTATTAATAATAGGCTCAGAATAATGTACATGTTTACATGTGTCTTATCTTAAATAAACAATGTTAAGGAAGGCATGCAAATTACCTACAGTTAGTTATTTTATGTAACAAATTTGATGAATAAATAGTTTAATGTCAATTGGATGTAACTAATACTTAATACACTTTATGTCATTTTTTAAATACCTGCGGATTCCGGGTAAAAGCTAGTCCTTACAATTTCTTCATCGCTTATCTCCTACTGGTAGTATATCCTAACTTTCATTGCTTGCAACACCGCAACGGTTCGACGACTGTGTCGCAAAAGGCCACTTAGCTGATCGCCGTTCGATTCCCGGCCACAGTTGAAGGAAACGTTTTGCGCAATCACGGAAATTACAATACTTAGCAACACATCATCTTTGAAGCCTCTGTATTTAGGTTACTGTTTTACATAACGATGTTTGACATTGTTATGGAGTAGATGCAAGAGTCAAACAATTTCATAATTATTATAACTTTGCTATTGAATAGCATTCATTTTAGTGGTTATGAAATATTGTTTCGTGAAAATAGTACATGAATAATATAATATATTTCCTCGTTCAGTAAAACAGAGCTTGCGTATACACAATTGATAGGTAATTTTGTTCATTTGTGGTTGTGGTGCGTGTGACGCAGCAGCCGTCGGTCGAATAACGCGACATATGAATTAGTGTACAAGGCATTCCATTTCCATTGGAATATATGAAAGTTTTCACTAATAGAACAGTAACATCTCGTTGATTGTTCTCGGAGTATAGTTCTTGAATCCGACGCACGTTCTGATGTTTCAAAGTTCCTGGTTTTTAATACGATTGGAATCGCAACTTCCATCCTGAGATACATGCCCGACAGTGGGCATAAAATAATGATAATAAAAAATCTCGTCAGCCTCCGTAAGCCCTAATAAATCCAATATCAATATCCTGTATCGTCAATTTAAGTATCAAATTAATATCAATGTTATTTATGACGCAAGTGTGATAAGTGGTCGACGCCGCGTACGTCACGTATCATACTTTTGAGTATTTTTAACGGGATTTTACGATGTTATAATTAATATACGTTAAAAATATATCATAATAATAGCAAACAAGCCAGCACAATACCATCAAATGAGAATACAGCGTTAACAATGTTAATAAGTACATTAAGCAGAAATACAAGAGACTACCTAACAAAATTATAAATTTTGTTAGGTAGTTACAAATTTATTTACCGTACTTTGTTTATTAAACCGTTGGTTATTCTTAACAAAATATGATATTATATGTGTTTAGAAAGTACTTCATACGTAGCTACTAAAATAAAACCAGTTATAGCTGGTGGTTGGAATTTAGCTTCTCAATCTGCGAGACTGAGGTTCGAATCCGATTCGAGTCGATTTGTGAATTAAAAAATTTGGTAACTTCTAATCGCTTATACTATACCCAAACACAAGAACTTAGTATTTGTTGACTGTCTATGTCAATACGCTAATTTTGGCAACGATTGAGGTAATTTTCGAAATGGATTAGTTTAGTCAGAATCAAGTTTAATGAATGTTGTAAAATTTTGCTGTAATTACCAAAATATGTAGAGCAATGCCGTATTGTATTACAAATTAGGTGACATATTTAATTGACTGAAGTAAATACTGTTAGGTCAATCACAACAATTAAATTGTTAACCTTTATCGCAGCCTAATTAGGGTTCCCCAAGTTATTTCGGGGCAAATAGTGTGATGTGTTTAAAATTATGGACGTACGTATGTAGAACATGCTTGACTGAAGATTTATAAGGTTCGTGAATCTTTGATGCAATATAAAATTATATAATCAATTTTAATAATATTGGAGTGATATGGCCTTTTGATTGTAAATGAAGGTAATTTGGAAACAGTCACGTTTGAAACGGCTTTTAGAATGATATTCTTTTATACATTCATAACGCATACTTTCGCCTTATGTAGCTTTAGGGAAACGTTTTGCTACTATATTTGAATACAGATATATAAAGGGTTTTCTTATATTAAATCAGTTAAATTGGCATGTGGTCATCAGAAAAAGATTCACGTATAGACAAGACTGTAGGATGTGATTTGCATTTACTTACTACAACACAACTTGGCACATCAATTATTTAGATATATAGCTTTAAGATAAGTTTGAATACTTTCTGTTTAATTATCTAAAGGAATATAAAAATATCTCGATGTATATGGATAATATAGAAGGTAAAATAAAAAGAAAATAAATTTCTTGATGTCCTATGCAGAGCTGTCGGAGCAGTGGACGAGTGGTGCATTTATATCTATATAGAGACATCGTACGTGTCAGACAGATGATGGTAGTCAAAATAATATCATAACATATAATGTGCATGGACGTATTTATATCTTCCATAACACGACGCAGACCTCAGAGATTCGTGACGAAATATTGCACAGAAAAATATTATTTGGTCTCATACAATATATACGATGTCTATAGATATAAATGAGACCTTAGTGTCCAAAATGAATATGATAATAACGTACATCATAATAATATACAATGCATACGTATAACGTTACATGCATTTAAATACATGTGTGAATAGAATCTCAAGTGGGAAGCACCGCCAGTGCAGTCAGGTGTTTTGTCCATTAATATTAATATTGTTTTTATTTATTTTCCCATAATTGCATTCATCCATTGTTGTATGTACAACGCTATGTAAATTCTACTGTTTCCGAATGCCGACGCGTATTTTGCTTCCGTTAGGATTAAATATGTAAATTTTGCGTGGGACTTTGTTTTTTTTTTTGTGAATTTTACGAGAATATAACTACTGCACTTTAGTATTGCGTCGTTTTGTACAACAATGAAGCTATTTCAAACAATTGTTTAAGAGAATTCAATAGATAAGTTAGCAAATACTTACAGAAATTTAAGCAACAGATGGTATTTCATACGATAATTTTAATTTATTTATTTGGCCTTTCATTTTCGCACACCAATAATAAAAATAAAAATACTAAGTTAAGTAAGCAAGCAGCTAACCCCAAATTCATTTTTTTAAAGTCTTCCTACCCGGAGAACGATCCTGGCACTCACAAAATGGTATCGTGGCCATTTTCATGCAATAATCGTGTAGAGCAACGATATTTGTCACCTTTTACTATTAATTGTAATCTATAACATCAATTCACAAGAACATTCTATACAATGAAGCAGTGTAGCCGTCAACACGACATTGTACCGGTTATGAGCCAATATCTAAAGTGTTGTGCAAAGATTGGTTCGTGGTTCACCAATAAACCAACACGTAGCCACCGCATGCTCGAACCAGAACACACCAGCCATTCTAGATTCAAACCAATACATTCTCGATAATCCATTCTTACTTTGTTGACATATGAGACAAAATTTGTTAATTCCATTCGGAATTTGTTAACACGATCGCGTACCGTGTCTAAGTTAAAGTTAACATTAGATGCATTGTTGTCATATTTTATGTATTAGCGATACTTTGTTAATACTTTTTGTGATGGAAATAGCCAAAGCATAAAGTCCTTTTTATGTTAAGTGGGTACTAAGGTCCTTGTACATATGTCACGAAATCCATACGTAACAGAAAGGACTCCTTTCTGTAGATGGGGTAGTGTAGATGGGGATGCATGTCGAATTACTCTATACTAGATTTAAGTAACTGATCTCTATGCAAAGTTCATAAAGACATATTAATATGATAAAATTAACATTCAATTGAATTATTTTCGACTTTGTTTACAAGACTGCCCTCACCGACTCATGAGGGTATTCACCTAAAGATATTTGAGAACTTGTATGATTGTTTAATGAATCTTTATTCAACTAAAATAAATATTTACACATTACAACGGTACGATAAAATAGTAAATTAACATTTTTTTTATATAATGGTAGTTCAGGTTCCACCTAAAGCTAATCACAGACGCGTTATCACTCTTAAGTAATAAGATGGCCTGATATGTAAGTATATTAGATCAGAATTTACTTTAAGCACTTATTATTTTACCATAAAATATGCGTACGGATTACATACTGTTGTTTAATAAAGTGCATACAACCTACACTCATTAAATACATATAAGCGATATGATTTGAAACGTAATGATTGTGTTATCAGGAATGTTTTATAAACTTCCTAAAATTTATCACTGCGAGGTTCTCGCTTTATCTACTGACACATTTTCTCGACTAGTTTATGATTGTGTACATAATAGAATAATTAGATTATAGAATTTAGCGCGTGTCAATTAAGGCCCTATGTTCAAATATTTAGTCGTATAATTGCATGAATATGTTGTTATAACTGTCTTACAGTAATGAATGATTTGAGTCAATTATTTATAAATTGATGATTATTGCGATAAACTTTTAGGTAACTAAAGAGTTAAACTATTAGGTTATCTATTAAGATAGATAACATAACTTACTTAAAAAATATGCGATACCTATGTGTCCAGTATGAGCTTTATTTAAATACGAGTAGAACTAAGACATTTTGCTAACGTGAATTGAAAGTTGCTGAACTTAGTTTTTAATAAAATCATTTTTGCTGCTTCATTTAGATCTAATTTAATCAAAACTCTAAGATTAAATCTGAACCCACGCGATTCTAAAAACATTATTGAGACCGAAATACTCTAGGCTGTATCTACCAGGGGTGTCTGTACGATGGGTGGTCCGTACACTCCCCTATATTGTAATCTGGATTATAAAAATATGTGACCAGTACCCTACGTCATACAGTTGGGAGACTACCTCAGTAGTAGTATCTCAAATTAATTGTTAACATCGGATAACCGGAATTTGAAGGACCAACGGAGGTCCACTTTGACGTATATATGACGCACTGGTTCAAGAACATTAAGCCGGAATTTTGCCTTGAACGCACTATATATATCTATTTTATGCCATTTAAATTTATTATAATTAAAGATACTGCATCTAGTTCAAGACAAATATATTTATGCTCTGCCACGAAAATTGAATATATTCTGTTATACCATGAAAATTTACAATCATAAGTAGACACTTATTATAGCCTACTGAATAGACTAATTTATAAAAATAAATTGTCGACCCGAACAGGAAGCCAATAATTCAGGCGCGAATAAATTAATTTATTCAATGTTATTCAATTATTATGGACACCGAGAAATTATAATAACATCAATATTTTTTCTTACTTCCTTTTTTGTCTAACGCATTGTCTAAGAGACTAAAATGAAATGCCTCATGGTACGTATACATTACCATTCCTTTTAAACTGAAACGTACTGTGTCCCCCAATACTGCTATTATAATTAATGTATTAAAAAAATCAAGAGTACATCAGAATATGAATATTAGTTTTAGTTGCAAAGCTATGTCTGGATTTAAAATAAATACTTTCAAGCTTACCGATCTGCCGAATAGGAGCATTTTAGATTCGCGCCTTAAATTTTGGTAATCTCTGACTCCATAGCAACACTGTTCTTCCTCGTCTGAACTCGGCACATGATAATATGTAACGTGTCTTCTCATTTTGATGGCAAAAAATATTTTTACACTATTCCACTCAGTTTTGTAAATTGTGTCGTAACTGCACTGTAGATTATGTAGATCTGGTTAACTAACTCGATTATATTCAACAGATTTTTTCTTTATATACCATATTTATGTATTACTCTGAGGTTCATTAAAAGTTTATTTAGTCAACTACAATCAGTTAGGAAATATTTTTTTCAACGAACTTAAACACGGCTTTCTGTGCAGCAACAAAAGACCATTTGACGCTGAAATATAGAGCGAGAGGCGCTTTTTTGTCGAAATTACTTTTATTATTTTCTGGCAACGACCAAACGGTAGCCAATATCGGAAAGAACTAATAGAAACTCAATGTTGCTTGCAAAAAGTTTCACAATTGCCGCCGCAAAAAATCGTAAACCAATCTCATTGTGAATCGAAGACAATGAGGTATTTGCGTACACAGCAACAGTAATTTGGATACGTTTGTGAACATGCTCATTTGATATTTTGTCGCATAAGCAATACATTGCAGAATAGAGAGTGGATTTTGGGTTATATGTAAGCTAAACTAAGCACTAAGTACTGTCAACTACTAAAACATAATTATTAATAATGAAGAAAAAAATTACATTTATAACACTTTAGGACTCCTTGTGTCATGTGTGCAATAGATATTTACATAGACGAGTATAAAAACACACAAGCTAGGCCGGAGATTGAACCGGGAACCTTTGGCGATTTTTTCTTTTTTATATTATTGGAATTGGAAATGATTCTGCATTTCACCTTGTGGTAAGGGGCAACTGCCGCTCATGGACATCTGTAATCAACCTCAGATAAGATATGTTAACTATACGACGACGGACACAAGCGATGCGTTGCTATCCCTTAGGACTAAATTGGAACACCGCAGATAGGTATATCTCCGTTAATATTCCTTTAAAACTAGAATAGCAATGTTAGGCGCTGTTCTTATGGTAGAAAAGGGTATGATGCTGCTGGAGTCGAGCCATAAAGAGTTCTAGAGCTGGCCCAAACAAGTAAGTAAAGAAGACATAAAGATTGAACAGTTATAATAAAAAAAATGATATACGAATGCGTAATTGTTGTTTGATTTACGCAAATCTAAAGGGGATCCCCTTTATAACCGCATTCATACCTAGTGGAACTATAGTAAGGTTCTTCTCACGATCATTTCGATTACTAAATATTTCCGTGAAACACGAATGTTTATCTTCCCGGCTTCCCGTCCGCTAGTCCCATCCGTTGGCTATCTCTTTCTGTTGGCTGCTCTCTTCCTTTTCCTGATTATGAATCTTTTAGTAATAGTTTAAAATAAATTAGTTTCTCTTAATCATTTTAAATGTGGGAATAAGTTTCTTTATGCCGTAGGAGCACGTATCATATTCATATAGATTAAGAGTGCATAAATTAATTCTAGCTGCGTACCTAACTAACAGGAACCTAGGAATGGTACCCTGTTATAAAGCAAAAAAACGTGCAGCGGTGGTACCTGCCCGGGAGAATAAAATATAACCATGGTTTGAGGATGACGATGAAACTCATTGATCAATATGAAGGAGTTCTTTAAAGACACTTTTTATATATTTTCAAGATAAGGTATAACATACATTGATAGTACGCTTTCCAACTTAATTCTCAGGACTCTAATCCTGTTTGATTTTGATTGAAAATGTCTATAGGCAGCTGTAAGCACTTCGTATCGAATGGTCGGTAACTTCCTTTTAACCGACTTCCTCAAGAAAAGAGTTATCAAATTGAATACGGTTTACGTTGTGATCGAGCTCAATGTAAGACGACCGCTAAATTTAGAACTAAGTACTAAGCCAACATTTGTTTAAATTATTTTTTGTTAAAAATAAGTTTGTTACTTTAATTTCAACATAGCTAATTTATTATGATAATAATATTTCTTAAGAGCTGCGTACAAATAATGAACGATTGACAAGGTACGTGTGAACGACCTTATTTCGGTACTTCCGTCCTTATAACCTTCGTCGCCGTTCGAGAAAACATCAAATTACTTATTTATTGTTATTTTATAAAGTTTCATATGTCATAAAAAATCCTAGGGTACAGCTATGTAAGTCTTATTTCGTGAAAGCATGCAAACATTATGTATTTCATAAAATTCTATAAGTATACATTAATTTATATTTCTTTATTGAAGGTTTAATAATTTGCCATTAAGTGAAAGGAAGGAGAGAGGGAGGAAAGGGAGGAGAGGAAGGGAATGTGAACCAGTTTCTCTTGATTTTTTTGTACGAAACATTGATAGTAGTATGAACTCAAAATAAACAAAAACCAAACGCCTTTCATACTGTCATAGACTCATGACTGCCCCACTGCTGGGCACGGGAATCGTCTCAAAGTGAGAGGGGTTAGGTATAGTTAAGTAAGTACAAATTGTTAGACTTCACACACTTACGAATTCTTTTTTTCAACCCTTTGTTGTCCTCTTGCTGGGCAAGGAGACCCTTGCCCAGCAAGAGGACACTTAGGGTGTGAGAGGAGTATTAGACCATAGTGGATTGGCTTTGCGTAGCTTAGAAATCATTATTCTTTTTTAAATTAACTCTTAGACATGTAGGATTCATCGCGATGTTTTCCTTCACTGTTTATGAAAGTGATATGAGACTAACATGACTCCGAAAATCAGAGATGCTTAGGATTCGAACCTCGCGCCTCCGGATTACGAGGGCGAGTATGTCTGTTTACGCTACATTTGGCATTATTTTGAGTACAAGTATACAACCAGACGCAGACGCACAGACGAGCCTATTTCTGTATAGTGAGTCACGGTGTCTCATCGGCACCGCGTGTTTACCGGCTGGTTGGAATGTAAGGGATTTTTAGGATTTACTACAAATTTCAGCTTTTACAAGTACTTAGATGAAATGAAATTTGAAATTTTGTTTTGGCTAATAACGAGTTTGCGTAAGTCATTTATTCATTATGATTACAATGATTTGTGGTTTGCATTAACTTTGTAATTCACGGAAATTATACTATTTGGATATTGTGTTTCATTTCTCTGTAACATGTATTTAATCATGAAACTGATATTTATTATTAAACCAAAAAAAAAAAATCTGTTGTTATTATTCAGAATTAGGTGTAACGATGATGCCTCTTGCCTGGTCGAGTCAAACCATAAATGGTTCTACTATCTTAAAATACTTACCAGTATAGATTATAGAAGAGAAAAATTAAGAATATAAAAAATGTTTCGATGGATGCGATAATATATCTGCAGGCAAAGTGGATAGCTGTGACCGTGGTACCATGAACAAAGACTACTAACATTACTACATTGTTGTACTTTCGTGATGAGATGAAATGAATATTTGTAGAGAATGAGTCATGGTGTGTCATTGGGAGTCTGTGTTTATTATAACGGTCATTTACCACCGGATGCTGCGCATCTCTAAAGGATTTGTACACAGACTACTCTTGGTCCTTTATCCTAAAATAGACAGTATGGCTCCTGCATAATTTGAGAAATTGTTATAAACGAACGGACTGTCTACTTGATGGCATGTGGTTACTACCGCCCATGCACTTCTGCGATGATAAGGCAGGAATATTATCGAAAGTCTGATTTACTTATAAAACTGAGTGACATAAACAGAAATCTTGAACACTGTTGTACATCTATATATATCTTTTATATACTGACTCTATAGGCATAGCTTTTCAAGTTACCTGTAAGCTACCGTCATGTACATCTTACGATAAGTAGCATAAACATAGCATAATATTAAGTATAAAACGATAAAGAACTATGTATAAACGTATTTAACATAATGTTATCAATAGTTAATATTAAAAATGATTTGATTTATGTACTTTATTATTTAGATTTCGGTTATTATTACATCTTATAAGTAACTAGTTAGACTAGACTGAGATTATTCATATGCAAAGCTATTAAGTTGAAGCATTCTAATGTTTAGATCAATCTTGCAGGCCGAAGCAGGTGATATTTTGCATAATTTTGCGTAACAGAAAATTACAATGAACATTAAAATTTTTAACCTACTTCAGAAAACCGTGGTCTATTACACCGTTGCCTATGTGTGTATAATATATTTGTACGACCGCAAGTTTTTCAAAAAATAATAATCCAATTTAGATGGGGTTTTCGTTATTTTAAAGGACATTCAATGGCAAATTCAATACCTTCCGTATTGGAACTTATAGTGTAAATTATTAAGTTTTTAAATTGGTTACGCAAAGAGGGAAAATAAGAAATGTAAAGTAAATGATAATATCTAACTGAATACTATAAATTGATATAATCAAAATTTCATACATCACTGTTTCGTTCCGTTACATATATGACCTATTATTGTCTTCAATATTGTATGTTTATGATATAGGTACTTACATAGTTAATTTAGCGACTATACTTACGAATTGTATTCTAGTTTGAACTGTGTGATAGGGTCTATCATTTGTCTTGGTAGTGTCGAGACGAGAATAGGGCTACTGAATCGCATCGGCGGTACCGAGCATTTTAAAGGTTTCCCCCGCGTCAAGAAAAAAACAAAAAAGAAATCAATATTCAATATATATAATATACAATAGGAGTTCT
>DWRA01000667.1:0-22171 GCA_018250295.1 Spathilepia clonius | reverse complement strand
GTAGTTTTTGAGCCTATTCATTACAACCAAACAAACAAACAAACAAAGTTTTCCTCTTTATAATATTAGTGTAGATTGATGAGTATTAAAATGACGTTTCAAAAAGATGAGAACTAGTTTTGAATAAATTACCTTTCAAATTGTGAAACATTTGCGTTTTAAGACATTGATTTCACAAAAGATTTTACAAAAAAAAAACTACTAAGAAATTGCAACATATTATAACAAACATAATCAGCGGATCCGCTTAGTGTATTTGAGGGACGTCGCGGAGTTTTAGTCTTATAAGAGTCCGACAACCCCTTGCGCTCCCCCGGGCGAGAGGGAATCCATAAGGACTTCTTCGCGCAAAAAAATACCATTGTCGATACATTTAAGTCAAAAATTCCAACAGCAAAATAAATACGAACGCAACAATAAAGTATATTTATAAAAATCATTCCGTGTTATCGTACACCTATAAATAATATCGACTACCTATAAATAACATAGAAGTCTAAATTAAGTATGACGATTTTCACGACGTTAAAGAACACGATGCATATGATGCACTTAATTGCATATTTTATACACGTCTAAGGATTCATATAGCAATTGTTGTTTTCCTGTAAGTAATATGATCATTATATAACGCATAATGATAATTTATATAATTTCATACGCAGAAGAGCGCCTATCAACTATTGTACCTGCCGATACCAGGCGCCGTATTATAAAATCATCTGCTCAATTATATCTAAAGGATACAATATTATTTCAAAAGTGTTTAATTGTATTATTAAGCCCGTTATTAATCACTATCATCTATTTAATTTATGCCAACCAAAGATAGAAATTTGTCATTTTTCTATTAGGCAGAAATCGTAGATTATTAAAACCAGGCGTTAGTTGACAGTATACATGTTTTCTGATGGCGTCTTATTGTATAAAAGGTATCAAAATCTATGTGCTACAGGTTTCTTTAAATAAAAGAAAATGGAAATCGGCCCACAAACACTCGAGTTATTCTGGATTATAAGAATTCGTGTTTTTTCCAATTATCCGGAAAAACGGCCGAAAATTTTCAAATGTATACGAAATGGGATCCCTTGTGAAACTGGCCGCGTACAATGACGGTTGAATCATGTCGATCGGTCTCGGTATCGCGAAATAACACCCGGACACACATAAAAAAAAATAAGCGACGAATAGATAAATTGTTCCTTCGGAGAAGGAAGTCGGTTAAAAAACATTACGACGTGTACGATCAAGGGACAGTCATGTAAACATTTAACACTTAATTCGCTCTCGTACTGAGTAAAACATTACCGAGGTTTTATTTTTTTTATTTCCACGAAAGAATTATGAGAACAGTTAAAGTGACTTTGAGAAGACTCACGCAACGGTAGATGTCCTTGTTGGCAGCGGCTTTTTTAAATCGAAACCATAGTTTAGGTTAGCATTAAGGTATAGTTAGGAGGTAGTTTTAAAAGTAACGCAACAAGTGTTGGAGACAGTGCCGCCACATCTATTTTTTAGCAGGAAGGAGTTTGTGGTAGGTACCCCAGGAGTGGTAACGCATCTGTGATCAGCTTTAGGTAGAACCTCTGTTTTACATAGAGTTGGTTACATACATCCACGGGAGACAGCGATCACATATCATAACGTGGAATGTTCATATGCTACAAGTCTTATAAAAAAACTTTCTAGGGTATTTGCGTAAAAGTCGAAAACCCTCGCGTCTCGCTCGAAATCTCGTTGATAACACATCCCGTCCCAAGGTCGGCCAACCGAAAGCTGTACCGAGTAAAAGTAAAGAGTTAAACTTTAAAGCTAATTTCCCGCGTCAAGGACAGGTTCTCTCTCTCTCGTTTTTGATTGCCCCGCAAGTAACCATCCCATTATAATTTCATTTCTTCGCGGGGCTCCAGACTCGTTTATATATTATTAAACCAGTGTGTGCAGCACCTTTAGTTAATTTTATCCTTTAATCTTTAATATTGTGTTATGATTAAAAATTTAGTCTACAAAACTTATTACAAGTTTGTTAATATAATTTCATTCGTGTTAAGGCCGATTCAGTCATGCATCTATTGTTAATCTGTTTTGTTATAATTTTATTTATAGTTAATTGTAGCTTCTACTTTTTCTTATATCCATCGTGAATACTATAATTATTACTGCCATTGAAATTATAAAGTGCTGTAATAATTCATATTTCACAATAGAATCATCGGTAGCCTTCGAAGAACGGAATCTATACAAATAAATAAAAATGAAGTGTCTATTTGTAACGTCAAAATAACGAATTTTAACAAAGAAATATTAAGATTTTGTCTGTTTGTCTGTTTATTCCAACTAATGTCCTAAAGAGTTAGATAGATTTTACGGGACTTTCACTGGCAGATAGCTGATGTTATGAAGTATAACTTAGGCTATTTTTAATCTACGAAAAGTTTTAGGGAACCGCGCAATGCTGAATTAAAACTACCCATACGATCAGCGGGGCGCGTCAGAGTTTGTTATAACTGTGGAGTTTACGAAATTTCGGTTAAATGTACGTAATGTCCCATGTTTAAACGCGGATGAAACCACGGAGCACAGCCAGTGAAGAATAAAAATAATCTTAATTACGATCAATTTTCTGTTGTGTGGCAACGAGTCGTGCGTTCTGCCATTGCATAATGTCGTTCGATAGGAATAGCTTATTTCGCGCGATTTTTAATTCAGTCTGTAACTTAGCGAATCAGAGGCAGTGAACTGAAAGTAGGATTTGTTTAAAATTCCACAAGGCGCTTCATGAAGTAGTAAAGTCTGCGACTGACGTGGATTTGCGTTTACGCTCGAGTTGATAGAGATGGGTGGTTTGTGTTATAAAATAATAATCATAATATTATTCACATTAATTTGTCACTTGTTTATTTTCTCTCGTGCCGATACATTTTCTTATGATATATGGTATCTATTTGGTGAATGGTATTTATTTTTTATTTTCATTGACATAATAAATCGCAAATTAATATTACCTATATTATTTACATGTACCTTTGCATCTACGTTATTGAGCTGTTATAATAAAATACGCTTAAGAGTTAAAACATTCCGATTAAGGCGTTTCACATTCTCTTATATTACTCGTATCACTTTGCGACAAAGTGTGAACATTGTAATCGATAAAAATAAGTAAAATTGAATCGTGTGTCTGTGTTTTCGAAAACTTTCTACAATAAAAAGCGTTTTTTAAATGTTTGTATGCGTGCCTACAAGCTAAAATTCGATTGATAGTCGAGAATGTAATTCGTTATTTATTATTCGATTTCTGCTTGCCCATCCCTAATGAGATCCATTAGCTGCATTACTCGTGAAGTAGGTTAAATCTCTCTGCAGTCAATCTCAAGAAGATTCACTGAATATAAATGAACGTGAAACAAAACCACGAAAGAAGAACATTGCCGTATAATTTATGCACAAGTAAACCTTGGTGCATTTTATGAATTTTAAGTAAACTTAAAAAAATCTGTGGTTCCAAACTATTATCACCTACTGCGTCACTGTATTGTAATTTATTGTTACTTTAATGATAAAAATTTGGACACCAAGGTAAGTACTTTATTAAAAGTAGTGACCGCCAAAATCAGAATATTTATAAACAACGAAGAGGCAGAGGTAATCTCGAAATGTAATTATGCATATTTTTTGAACTATTTTCAAAATCACAGTCAACAAAAATAAGAAGTTAAGGGATACTACTGGGCACGGTTAGTAAAATGGAACGAGAAAATATAGTTTAAAAATACTTATGAACACAAACACAATCTTGTACACTTCATTTTTTCTTAGGCTTACGGTACTCGGGTGAATAAACAAGTGTTATAGTTATGAGATAGGTATCTATCGGTCTGGCCTTTGGTTGCATAGCTTTGTTCCCACGGCGCGTTCCAGGGGCACTTAGAAAAACTCCAACCGGTTTAACATCGGGATTGGATCTCCGAGACCGACTGTGGACGGGTTCTGTTCTAGAATAGTTAGCTTTGTGTGATCAGCCTGATACTCTGGCTTAGTCACGTAGGCAGTACTAGTTAATACTACATTAGTATGACATTGTTGTTTACTAATATTATAATGAGGGTACTTGTCGATATTTCAAAGGTAATAAGAGCTATTAGATCGATGTTATTAATTATTTTTTTCCATGATGGTTGATACCGCGACCTCAGATAGTAGGTAACAATTTTATTCATTTTGTTATGTAACGAGTACTCACGATACGATGTTTCGATTTCTTAATTGCCGATATTTCGACCCAGTTGCATGGGTCGTGGTCACGGCGGAACACCCTCGGTGAGTACCCGTTACATAACAAAATGTATTAATTCCGCAATAATATAAGTCTAAACAATTTTATTAAGGAACAAAGCATGTCACTTTTGCTTGCTCGCGCTGATTACGCTTATTTTTTCTATTTTTACCCAGGAACGCAAATCGCTTTAAGTGTACCTATAAAGTTTGAAGAGTTCCCTCGATTTCTTCAGGATCTCATCATCAGATCCGAATCTGATGGCTACGAAATCACTTGGGAAGTACACTCTTTGTAACAAAAGAACAGTTTTCCAAATCGGTCCACGCGTGTTTGAGTAATCGGATAAAGTACATACAAACATACATAAGTACATACAAAAGGTTCTCATAGATTAAAAAGCTCGTCCTTTTATAAGTTTGTTAAAAAATAATCATTACGTTCGATGCCGATTGGTTGAAAATTGATGTTTTTGTTTACAGACAGACAGTAATATAATTTATTTGTAAAGATGAGTATTATCTACAGATTCAAAACTAAACGCATGTACCACTGACAGCAATTGTTTAATGAATCGCCACGAAATTAAATGTTACAGACAAGTAATACGTGATTGGATTTCTCATACGTAATCAAAATAGGTATAATGTTAACAAGATACTTTATATGAATATTTAAACGAGTCAAACTTGTTCATAACGGTTCTAATAATAGTGTTTCCCGCATAATTTGCTCGTGTACCGAGACCCTTGTCTTGTCGTAAGGTGCTTTACAAAATGTGCCCAGTCCGATCAATATGGCGTTAACGGTGGTTACAACTATTACGCGTTCTACTGCGGAAATATCACTGCCTTTGCTATGTCTAAGACATTATTAAACTCTTCGTGATTCAATTCCGCAAGCACTACTATCACCTAATAACAACAGTATGAAATAAGAAATAGTTATACTACGCGTTCCACCTTAGTCCTTAGTCGTATTAACGCAGGTAGAATTCCAATCCCATCATATTTGGAACTGAATACGGATGTCTATGGCAACAGTGGCCACGTACCATCCGCTGGATTGCAGGGACGTTTGTTACTTATCTTAGCTTTTGTTTTGAAGAAGAAATATGCCTACATCGAGTCGTATAATTAATATACAAATAAACAGTTTACACTGTTTATAGTGTTTGTACACGTGAATCACGTGACGTCCTGTTCAATAATGCAAGACACCTGTGGCGGAGTAATAGGTTTATTTATTTTATCACCTCTGTGTGTCATAAGACTACTTCAATCTTCATTAAACGAGCTCACAGTCCATCTGATGGTAAGTAGTGACTGCTGACCATGGACATCTGTAACCAACTCCATATAGGACTAGACTTCTATCCGAGATGTGTTTCCACTTCTGAGGACTAAGATGGTCATATCTATACCATACTACCAAAATGCAAGAACTGATTGAATAACACTATAAAGGATATTGTAGAAATGCTAACTAGTTATATAAAGTTATTTCCTACCAGTGGAGCATGTTTACACGCTTTTGTTATCATTTAACACTTGAGGTTCTGTGAACTGAATAAGTAGTCCTCAACTACATTGATAACACAAAAAGGAAAAGTTAACAGCCGTTATTGTATATCCGTGAATAAGTTTTACTGACCATCACTCGACAATAATCGCGAGATAAACGTACGAATCAATGATGCTATGTCACGTCACAACACTTTTCACAACACCAGGTAGCAGACATAAAGAAGTGCATGCGTTAACTATGTCATGTCCTTATTGGCTACTTGTCCTTTAAGCATACAATTGCAAAACAAGGAAAGTAACAACCGCTACTAATGGTATACAAAAAGTTACTAGTAGACAACAAAAAACGCTAGATACTAAATAAAAAATACATAGGAGTACTTTACGCATTAATATCGTATATTGATAGGCCTCAAAAGTGCGTTTAGAAAGTGATTTAAACCCGCGTCAACAAAATTAATCGTTTTCATTAAATGCAAGCAATTATGATTTCTAAGATAATGAATTATGTCCGTTATGTTATACGAGAGTTTCTCGAGCGCATATTATTTTGGCCAGACGGCATGAGGATAACAGTTTTGTATGACAAGAAAAATATAGAGAGTGATTTTGAAAGGATGAGAAGTTATTTCATCTATCAAAATTAAGTAATTTATTTGGGAGACCATACAAGCATAAGGGTAAATAAAAAAGAAGTTCTATTTATATACCTAACTACGTAGGTACCTAATAACGACATTCCACGGACTCGAGTTTCGTGTTAAAACTGTGTTTGAATAATAACGTACAAATGTACTGTACTTTATTACGAATTTTCATTAGCACAACGCAATACACTGTCATATATATGCACAGGTTCCATATCGGAACGATCCTTGACGTAGCTAGGTAGCAGAGGGCCCCGGAACGAAAAAGGGGTCATTGCTAATATGTTTAGGTTCGAAAAGTTCTACGTTGTTATCAGGTCTTTTTCGTGCATCGCGGGGCATAGTAATAGAGTTCGATGGTATAATTTTGCCTTGATTCCATCAGAGGTATGCTGGTCATAGCTCATTGGCCCCCGATAGCTACGTCACTGGCTACGACGCGTATCACAGCGATATGTATCTTCACCTCTAGGTACTAACTGCGCTAGTGAAAGAAACAGTGTTGATAAATGACTATTTTAATGATAACTTACCTGATAGGGAGAAGTCGTTGTGACGGCTCTCTGAATCTCTGATAAGGAAGGCGCCATGCTCGTTCTCGGGCAGAAGTAGTTTCTTCTCAGCTTCGATTCGTTTTATTTTGCGAAAATACCATCTGAAACAAACAAATGACATGATTATATTAAATGTATTATGTTAACACGATCTTATTCTATATCTAAATACTAACCAAAATTAAAAATATTTCGGTAATTAGAAAACGCTCAAATTTTCTATTTTTTCATGAGCTTTGTTTCAAGCGATGAAAGTTGACATGATTTGTGCGTACATACCAAGTCAAAACTTAGTATAAGTATCGTGTAAATGAGCAATGAGATTGATAAAATATAATTGTATATAAAAAAATCAAACACTCAAATGTTTATCATCTGCGTATCTCTGCAGCGGACGCAAACTTGTCAGTTACCTTGTACCAACATCACTGCTGGTTAAACATTCGTGTACAGTAGCGAAAACATGTTAGATTACAGAAGATTATAGCTGTTGTTCGCGATAATGCAGACCAGAAAGCGGGGCGTCGATGACTCAACTGAGGCGAATGAATAAGTATTTTGCATTCAATTGGCGTACGTTTGCCGCGACGAGAGCACCGCAGTTATTGTAGTAACCGTTTTTAACATAACAACATGTACTTACGGCATTGTAATACGCCACTTCGCTATATAAGATGTTTTTAGAACTTTCAATAACACTTAGTTTCATCATTTAGTTTTTAATCACAACGTAAGTTGTGACGTATTGTTATACTTTAAAAAGGACAACTTCCGAAGTATAAAGACGACTCGATTACAGCTTTCCTGATGAAAGCAATCTTATTGCTTATTAACAAATTTTGAGTGTTTCTGGAACTCAAAATGTCTACCAATTCTTATTTACACGGTTCAATCAAGATTATCATCAACATTTTTTTTGCCTAATAATAACAGTTTCAACTTACTCGTCAGAGGTAGTAAGACGTTTGTGACCGACCTCGGGTAGGATTTTTATCTTATTCATGATAGATTGCAGATTGGACCAAATGCTAGTTAGCTATTTACATAAAATAAAAAATAACGTCGATCGATGTTAATATTATCCTTATAAATAAACCTCTTTGATAGTAAACCCTATTCATTTTCACGAGCAAATTTTGGTTTCATTCATATTTAAAAATGGAAGACTTTACCCTTTAAAGTGGTGTGCTACTTTTTACCCCGAAAAATACAGGGCTCTCGAGTAACCATTCAAAAAGTCGGGGAATGAATGTTAGTGGAGTGGCGCACGGAAACAGCTGAATGGATTTTCACGGGACTTTCGAAAAAATATTGCAAAATCCTATTGCAGTGAGCAACATAAGTTATTTTTTTATCCCGAAAATGTTAAATTTTTGAGTAAACGCTAAGCAAAGCGGGTAAAATAAACCTCTTCTCAATTATTCACAAAACAATTGTGCCATGAACATTCTTGTCAAATATAAAAATATCGCTAAAATGATGCAACAATTATTGAGTATTTGCATTGACACATCGAAAATAATAAGATGCAAAATAATAAGATAAAAGGCTAAATCAATATTAAAATTAAGTCAATATCAAATTATACATAACAATAGCCCATTCAGTAGAATCTTCTCGACCCTCTAATATTTATACAACTTTATCCAAAGTGAACAACAAAAAAGCCGTAAATATTATCTTGAATTCATACAGGCGTAAAAGGACGTATTATGTTTAATTTTGAATCAATGGAATATTTAATGGAATATTAATGGAATATTTTTGCAATTAATTTTTATAACTTAATCACAATAAACATACACGGTGCACACGGTGTTTATAAGCATACAACAACAAAACAATTATCTAATAACAATAGAGATATAATTAGATAGATATCAGAGAAGTGTCAGAACTTGAATTCAAATAGCAGGTAAATATACATACATATATACTGTATACATAAATAGAATAGTGATGTCGTATTAAGTTAAATTAAACTTACGTGAAATGACTGAAGAAATGATTTTATTTTGACATTGTGTATCATGATGTGGTGTACGTAGTCAGTGTAATATACGGACTATTGCGATCAACACTAATAAGGCAATTCTATTGGAGATCGCCACTGGTGCGTTACTACCGATAAATAATGTTTTATGTGTTTCTGTCTTAACACAAACCCTGAACACAGCACGCTTTACATTCCGATTACAATAAAATAAAACATAAGTATTCATAACTTTGTTATATGTACTCTAAATCTCTTTTTCAACAATAAACAATTTAGTTAATTAATACCTTTTTAATTCCCTCAAACTATTACAGCTTAATTAACGATTCACTCGTTTCTTACGTTAATAATATTTATGGTGTTCGTGACGATAATCGTGCCATCGGACTTCGATCGTAATTATCACCGTTCAATGGATTCTACGTAGAAGCAAAGTTCAGGACTGTAATTAAGGAAACTTCCCAAACGTACCGATCCTTATCGAGTACAGAAAGATATATGTCGTGTATTAATTACACTTTCAAATTGGGAATCAGAAAATAATGTTACGATTCATAATCGAAGTAAGAAAGAGATTCGTATTTATGACAGCCGCGATATACGATTCCAACGGTAACACACATTTTTCAAAATGAAATTGGGCGTAATACGCTTGTCAATTATCTGGGTTATCGTTGCTTGCATATTTCTTGAAAGACACAAACAGCTGTTGTTCGACATTTTATGAAAATTATTGTATGCCAATGCCATTAATACATTTTAGTTATTGGTTTCTTTCACAAATTACATGATTTCAAGCCTTATAATCGAGGGAAGCCTGGACCATATTATATCAAAAGATCATGGTGTGATCAAAATCGTAAAATATTTATCACCAATTTCCTGGAGATCAGTAGCAAAATTGTCTTTAATCAACCACACATAGATGCAGATTAATATCAGGTTTGATTATGCCATTATCACAATTGCAATCATGATTAAAATATTCCCGTTTCATATGGCGCGGCATCCCCAGATCAAAAAGATTAGATAGGTATTATGTATACTTTTTGTTGGTTTGACGCCTGATGCAAGTGCTTTTTTATATAATGGAGTAGCAAACGCACGTGCAGTCCCAGGTGGACTGCATGGTAAGTGGCAACTGCCGCCCACGAACATTTGTGATCCACCCCAGATAAGATTAGAATACCAACTGAAGTCGATCACACATGCGTTGCTACCCCTGAGGACTAAATTGGAATGCCACGTTAAGTTTATCTTTCTTATCACACTCTTCAAACCAGAACACAGCAGCGCTTAACACTGCTGTTATTAGGCAGAAATAAGTGTGGCGGTGGTGCCGCCGGAGTCGGACTACAAAGGGTTCTACCACCTTTGAATATATTATTACTTATATTGCATATTTATAACACGTAATTGTCAATATCGATACGTATTGGAGCAGTATTTTCGAGTACTCCATTTAGCTTCAGTTGAGAGGTACCTAGTAATGAGAACATAATGAAACGACAATCTTTATTGTAGCTGTGACTGGTCATACATGTGTTGGATCTGGTGAGAACTTTGAACATTGAGTTAGAACCAAAGAGATTAAATACCCACGGCCGTTGAGCGGACTTTGTTAAGAATATCATACAAAAAAATTCATCTCGCCACACACTGACTCCGTCTCGGATTGATTGACGTTTGACATGACATGACATATTTCAGAACAAATTATTACCAATTGGTAATTATATGCCGCGAACGACAACTGTATAATAAAGTTTTAAATAAATAAATAAACGTCTTAGTTTTCATTACTAATTGTTACATTTTTACAATGTGGAGATTCGAGTGGATGGTCATCATATTTTGCGCATTGCATTTGTTTGGCTTGCGTAAGGAATTGCTGATTATATCTTTATTCACCTAACTTCATATCAAGATCTAAAAACTATATTATAAAAAGGTTAACATTATTTTTTTCGAATAAGTGTGTGGGTGCAGAATTTTCTTAGTTTCATTACAAAAGAGAATAATTAAATTGTACAAGAATAATAAGCGGAAAACAATTTAATTAAAAAAAATAGTTGCGAATGATGTAACAAGCGCAGTATTTCACAAATTAGTAGGTAAGTAGGCACCTATAATTATGTTATTTTAGCAACCACGTCAAACAGAGCACGAATGGTCCGTTTTACACTATTGTGTGTAAGTAACGGATAGATGAGGATAATAATTACAACCAATGCCGCAATATTCATAAAAATATTCCGTGAAAAGGGCACGCGATCAACAACTTTTATTACCCACGGGTTAGACCTCGTCACGTGCTAAGGGCGTCCTAAGGGTCATAGATAGGTTACTAGTGCTAATGAAGGTCTTTCGCTACGCACAGAGAATTGATTGACTTCAAATAGTGTGTACGGAAAGTCGGATTCAATAACGTATCGAATCTCTTGATTACGATCAGCCGATAGATTGATATGTATCGGTTGATAAGACAGTCAAGATGTGAAGATAAATGCAATTGCGATAATTAATACGCTTTGTAATACTGGCCTAAACCGATTAGAATAACGCCACACCTATGTCTGCCTAATAAAAGTAGTGTTAAGTGCTGCTGTCATCCAGTTTGAAGGATGTGGTAAGGGAGACTAACTTATCCGAGGCGTTCCAACTTAGTCCTCAGGGGTAGTAACGCATCTGTGGTGGACTTCAGATAGGATTCTAGTTATCTGGCGTGGATTGAGATTGTCCATGGGCGGCAGTAGCCACTTACCACCAGGTGGACTGCATGCCCGTTTGCTACTCGATCATATAAAAAAGTAATCGCAAAAGCATTACTGTAAGAAAACACGTAACAAAAATAGACAACATATTCAGCTTGTAACTCACTTTGTAATTCTAATTTCAATCTCATTTAAGTAAAAAAAAGTAGAACTCCATCCCTTAATTAAAACGAAACAATTCATTATCCACAGTTAATTACTCACGACGCTAATTTATCGTCAGTACAAGCGGACGAAAATAAAACGACCGACCGATGACTAGGACTAAGTTGCGTCTATTTTTATACGCAGCCTTACAGTATAACGCGGTTATTAAACTTGTGGCGCGAGTCTATCTAAGCCAGGCATTCCCAACCTTGATCGATGAAATAGCTTTACTATCATAGGTCTATATTTATCGGGCGCCTTTTATATAAATTGAAGAAAGGACGTTTAGGGCGTAAATATAATATCTTCTCGTACTACGTTTCAATATAATTGTTCTTTTTTAGTTTGACGTTAAAGAAGAACTTTTGATAACGTTATACATAAGGATATAAATATAGGATAGATGGCAATATTTACAATTCATGTAAATGCTACAAATAAAATTGAGAATTTTAAAAATGACATAAAACTAAGTTAAACAAGAACATTTATAGCATGATTTTGTCTTTGCAAGGACACCTACCTAATTTTGTTAACATAATATAGGAAATTACTCCACACTTTTGTGGTTCGTTTCGTCCACGAGTTCGGATTAAGCTTATACGAAGCGATCGAGCGACGTTAGATCGACCTTGACCTGCATATAGTTAAAGAGAAATCGTCACCTCGATCTTATTAATCTTAACCTCACGCTATTCATTATCGGTTTCAAACAATTACAATTATCTCAACGAGAATGAATGTTGAAAATATACGGGTGCAACATTTACATCGACTGATACATAATCGCTCATAAAATAACTTACATAATGTTTTATATATCGCAGGCATTGGACTTCGAAGTTTATCTATCAATTTTTTTCGTGTTAATAATTTAGTGGTCTACTTAAATATGTTTATAATAAAGTAATAACAATGGATGTACACGGAAATTCTGGGTCATATGAATATTTTTCATTTCAATGCGGATAAAGTAATAACAGGTAGCTACAAATATTTAATAAAATGAAACTATAACAACGTGTGCCAACATTATAACGTATGATAACATTAGTATTTTACGACAAAGAGACTAAGTAATTCTTATGAGAATATTTCGAAAAAAACCAAGGCAAAAGCGAAAGTTGGTAGAAGAAAGTTAGTATTGCATATGAAACTTGAATTTCGGTTACCTCCACGCACTGCATGAATAGAAGGAAATGGTCACTAGTATTTACGTAAGTTAAGGAAATAAAGCTTTAGAATGTTATTTATAGGCATAACCGTGAATAACAATCGTCATATATTATAATTTCTTTCTTTTGATCGCCTACACATAAACAAACATATATATTTTAAAGAATTTGGTCTGCTTGCCTGTCTGTTTATTTGAGTTAATCTCTAAAATAACTCGACCAATTCTCCCGGGTCTTTCATTGGAAAATAGCTGCTTATAAAAGCTACTTCGATTTCTGAAAGTCTTCTGACGCCCATAGCGATTGGGTGGTGGTTATTTATGAGTACTAATATACAAATAAGCAACAAAATTTTTGTGCAAACGTACATTTAATATTGGTCAATCGTAGCCAAAGATTCCATATTAAAATCCTGATCAAACAGCCTGCATGACTAAGTGGAAACAATATAGTTTGAACTAGTTGTTTGCCGTTATATTTACTCTACATGTTTCAATTGGTAGACATTGGAAAGTTCAAATATTAATGCGCAAATATGACTTGGCTTCATTGTCTAGAAAATGTTGAGTAAAAGTGTTAAGACTAAGAGGCGATGTTCGTTATAACGAGTATTAAACGAAGACAACTATTCGTGACCTACTAGCGTATTAGTAAAAGTAATGGGAATAAATTTGCAATTATTAATGTGTTCAATAGTTAACTCTCTCGTTAACCCATTACTGTCTCATTGCTCTCAGAGTGAGACGGGTTGGCCATAGTCCACTGCGCTTGCCAAGTGTTAGTTAGTAGAATTCACACACCATTAAAATCGTGATTTTTAAAGAATTCTCGTTTATTTAGGTTTCCTCACGACGTTTTCTTTGCCGTTATTGCTGGTGAATAAAATATGTAATACGCACATAACCTCGAAAAATCAGAGTTGTGCGCTTAGGGTTTGAACTTCGGACCCCTCGGGTAAGAGGCTGTGATTCAACTGCTAAGCTATCACAGCTCATAATAGTTAACTAATATTGTTTATGTCATATATTCGCTTTATATGGAGGCATGACTTAAGAACGTCTAATAGATACCATCTATCATATTAAAAGCTGTCACTTTAAGTTATGTTTTAATTAATTTATAATTTTCTGCTCGCGGCACTATGCGTTTATCTTATTTTACACTATACACCTTTCATTATTTTTTGCAATTAATTAGTGTACAGCGTTAGATTTTTTTTATTCGGTTTTCTGTCACATCCTGATTATCAAATATTTTTTCTTGAAGTTTTATATTTTTTCATTTTTAACTCGCGCGGATTTTCAAAGATATAGCAATTCACAGCTAGATACCCTCTTTTTTATATTTACAATAGATGGGCTGGTACGTACGGAACATTTTATTTAAGTTATGTAAATAATATTGTTTATTTTTTAATCATAAACCGCGCACGCTATTTAGATTTTCATTTTCAAATATAAAGTCATTCCAAGATAATATTGTATACATGAAATATAATTACATACGACAGAAGTTATGTGTTAAAATTAATACAAGATTCTAAGCAACTCGAATTCGACGTACAAGCCTTTCGCAATACAGTAACATGTAAATTTAAACGTTACATTACTGAGAAGCGAATAAAGCGCTTTATGGACATAGTCCAAGCTAATAAAAGTGCAATTCTCGTAGAGATAAGAGATTTTAATTGATTTCCGTGATCCAAACCACGATAGGTATTTTATATTTAGTTAACGGGTGAAGTGGCGATCGTTGAACCTCGCGTGTCGATGCTGCCGCTAGTTTTTTGCTAAGCCAGTCCAACCTGGCTCCAGGTTGCTAGCTCGATGGGTAATCTAATTATAGGACCGCCCTTAGCGATGAGCGAAATAATTGATTTATTCGAATGATTTTTCGAACTACCCGATTAATCCGTCTACTCGGCTACATCGAATATTGTTCATTTTCCACTGTTGTTAATAACTAAAACTGAAATACTTTTTATCGTTAACGATACTGCCGCTAGTTTTTTGCTAAGCCAGTCCAACTTGGCTCCAGGTTGCTACCTTGATGAGTAATCTAATTATAGGACCGCCCTTAGAGATGAGCGAAGTAATTGATTCATTCGAACGATTGTTCGACATTTCGATTCATCGGTCTACTCGCCTACATTAATTTATTATTCAATTTCCAGTTTTGTTAATAATTGAAACTGAAATATTATTATCCTTAAAAACTCAATGTAATTAATTAAAATAAGTCACAATGAATGGTTGTTGAATATTGATTATTAATTAATACTGCAGAAGTTTCGATTATATTGAGTACTAGGTGAGCCCCGCTGTAACACCCGCGTTTAAAAAAAGCAACACAAGATGAGTATTATCGAAATTGTCTACCTCTAACAGTTTTAATAAAATTGCGGTAGATTTAAGGATTTTACTTTAACTGCCCAGAATTTTGTTTAATTTGTTTTTCTAAAATAAAAGTAGCCTAAATAACTCCTTATAACATCAGCTACCTGTTAGTGAAAGAGTCATAAAAATAGGCCGGAGCACTTCGGTGATAATCTCAAAACAACATAGACAAAAATTTTAATAATTGTTTTTTTGATACAAGTATCGTATAAAATTTGTACATGCGTACCGTAGAATACTGCTACTTTGACATTACAAAGAGAGACATTGTTTCTAATATAACAATGCATTAATACACGACCGGTAAAACTACTCGAGAAATCCAAAATATAAATCGATTAAGCAAATTGAATCTTAGTGTAAGCGGCCATCTCTAGTCTCGTCTTGTCTTGTGTGATGGACAAATGTGTAAGATTGCGTCCGAAGCAACAAGACTTGTTCTTAAGTTCACAGCTAGATACTGTTACTAAGCTTAACACATGTCGCATATAATTTGCAGTTTCATCGTTCTTGCACATTGCGTTATAGGCATTTGCAACACGCAGTCTGAATATCATGTTGAGTGCAACGTGTCACCGTAGCTATAGGTGTGTTTAAGTTCACGTGACATTAATTCAATAGGTTATAATGATTAGTTCTAGTAATTATTCGAAAAACGTAATGGAAATTGGATTGAGTTCCGCGATAGTTTTAGAATTGTATTCAAGTGTAAGTGGACGCCGTGGGAATAATTTCATCATCACGTTTTCTCTCATGTTAGTCTGACCTACCTGTAGCTAAACCTTCAGGAACCACGTTTTTATAGAATGTGAGCGAACAGGTGACAGCCACGTGAATGTTAATGCAAGGCACTTGAAGTTTACATAGAAACACTTGGCATTATCTTTGTAACCAACGTAACTTCAATAGACGATAGAGGAATAGCAATTTTTGCATACTATTGTAATTAATTGTAGCAGTTGGTATGATTGCGTTTTTCCTCGAATCTCTTTTTAAATTTTAATAAGATCAATTTACTAAAAAAGTTGTCATGAACTTTACTAAAGTTGTTATAGCGGACGTATATCTGTATTTTTCAGTATCCTTTTATACATTTACGTATGCTTAATCACTTTGAAAACAACACCACAATTGGTAAAACAAATTTATAAAATCCAAGGTACATAAAATATGGTGTTCATAATTTCTTCGTGAACACAAACATATCACTGAGCTGAACCGTCAAAATGAAATATCATGTAAAGAGATGATTCTTTTGTGCAGAGATGCATGAACCAAAAACCCCATTAAAGATAATAAAGTAAACGGTATATTCGCAAGCAATATGGGTTTGTCCGTTACTTATTCAGACAAGTGACAGATAAGGATAACAGACGCATATCGAGACATAGATTGAATTTTCAATAAGGACTTCCCAACAACTAGACATACTGAGAATAACTTATACACACACAATAATGACTTAGTTAAATATTCAAGGATTTGCATTACTCACATTATGCAAGAAGCCTTCAAATCGTAAACAAACAAAATTGAAACGTCGCTGACTAATTTCACAGCATTTGTCAAATTGACAAGCTATACAATAGATGACCAACCGCGCATTTCCGTTATTTTGATATTTTTTAAGTCACATAAGGTTTGTCAAATTCTGCGCCTGATTTATTATTCTAATGTTACAATATATCTTACAGAACGGAACGATGATTTTCATTAACATCAAAAGATTTTTGCTTAGAAGTCGTTCTTTTAATTTTATTGATGTAGCGAGCGAGCATACAGTCCATCTGATGGGAACTGTCGTCCATGAACATCTGTAATCTACCCCAAATAACAGTACCTAATACCTGAGATCAGTCACAAGTGCGTTGCTAGCCCTGAGGACTATGGTACTATGCTTCGAATAAGAATGTCGCCCATACCGTACTCTTGAAAAAAGTACTTAGCATCGCTTGACAGTTGTTATTAGAGAGAAAAAAATGTTATGGTCGTACTGTAGGAGTCGAACCACACAGGGTTCTACAGTTGTAAAACCGTCGTTTCTAGAGATAAGTTACATTATATGTAGCTAAAAATTTATTATCGATAATTCTTGTTGTAGTTGTCTAGCGCGTAGTCGCCAAGTGTCGTGTCCACTTGCCAAATGTTTTACCATCTAATACGTTTTTCACTTATAGACTAGACTTGGCATAACTAAAAATGCGAATCTAAAATGTTATGAAATGTGAAAAATTATGTATCTTTATCATTACACTATGGATATAGAGCATAATCCGATTACGTACTGCAGATAATGAAATCTTTTTTGCAATAAATTACATTACATTTTATAATAAAATTTTACTTATAAACAAAACTGAAAATCTTCCAGTTAGGTTTTTTGTCTCACTTACATAATTTCATTTGAAGGTGGTAGGATCTACTGTGGTTTGACTTCGCGGCATCCCCGCACATCTATGTCTGCGTAATAACAACAGTGTTGAACGCTGCTATATTTTAGTTTGCAGGACGTGGTAAGAGTCATACTATTGCGTTCTAACACAATCTTCAGGGGTAGCAACGTCTATAGATATAGAGCCGACCTCAGTTAGGACTTTAATTTTAACTTAGGGCGATTACCGATGTTTATGAACCGCGGCTGCCACTTACCATAAGGTGGATTACAAGCTCGTTTGCTACTACTACACAATAAAAATACATATTTGTATACTGGTTGGATATTAGGCAGTCTCGTAGCGTCACGGTTGCGATTATTTATTATTAGCAAATATTACAATGAGTCGTTAAAAATTACTACCACTTGTTGATCCACTAAGGGCATGATGCGAAAAGCAAAGTCACCGTCTATTGCTGCGAATTATTTATTGAAGGCGAAAATATTAATTGCGCGATGTCTCGCTCATTATAATTATCTATTTAATGACGTAACGCACAAAATCTGTATCTACATAAACAATTAAAAATCTATTTGTCTGTCTGAATTTCAAAATAAGTGCCTTTTCTTAAACTTATACGTATATGTTTATAGCATAGAAGTAGCAAACGAGCATGCAGCCCTCTTATGCTAAGAGGCTACTGCCGCCTATGGACACCCGTAATCCACCCTAGATTAGAGTTTTATGTGGGTCGGCCACAGATCTGTTGCTCACCTTGAGGACTAATCCTTTACCACGCTCTTTAATCCAAAACAGCAGCGATTAACGTTGTTGTTATTAGGCAAAAATATCAGTGTTGCCTCTACAGTCGATCCACAATTGTATATTTTTATTTCAATGATACCAATATAATTTTATGTTCAATATTTATATAAAGTTATATAGAGTTCCTAGGTGACCTGTGTAACGCGATACCATGATAAATATGTGCAAAGTCTCTCAGAGAAGCTAGCGTGTATTATATAGGTAATATTAATAATTATGATGACGAAGACCATTGCTGTCATTTGATACGATTTTGATTACTTAAGTAGATCGATCGCTTGTTACAATCACTAATCATTCGTTGGGGAAATTATATCTATCAGGTATCATTAAAATGTTTTTAAAATATGGCTCTTTAATGACTTAAATATCTAAGAAAATTTGTTAATACGATACGCTATTGGGTGAAGGGCCCAATTAGTTTTCATATAAGCCGTTTGTAAGAGTATAAGAGTGTAAGTTGATAAGAGTGTAAATTGTTCGTGAGAGTATTAGAGCTATCGTTGGCCCATTTAAGTAAAGTATCAAGAGAAATGATACATTTTGATACCAATAAATACATATTGAATAACATTTTTACGAATATTCGCAGCAAATTCCTCTGGCGTTAGAGGAGGCATATTTGCACCGTCTGATATACTGTGATGATTGGGATGATGAAACATTCTAAATAAAGTACACTCATTGTACAAATTAGTACGGATTCCGTTTACCTAGTATATTAAATGCACTGACACGAAGAACTTACACATTTATCATATATATAGGAATATTGGAAACATATTTATAAGGTAAGATTATATCAGCGACGGGCGGAGCGCGCGCGGCTCGCGTGCATAAAAAATAAAAACAAACCATAAAACCAGTTGTATTGTTCTTCTACGGCGGACGACCTCCGTCGACCAGTGTGATAAGAACGGCCATTTCTATCGATTTTCCAACACGTGTGTCATTTGAACAATGAAACATTGCAGTTTATATGCAATTATATACCGCCAATTGACGAGTGAACCAATGATCACTATTCCTGGAACTCGATTACCAGGTCGACTGAGATTATAACTGAACGTTGAACGCATCATGTCAGACAAATTCATATTTTTCTATAGAATATATATATATTTGTATATGTCAAATACGTATTATGTAGTACGATAAAATTTTGTCTGCCGCAGCCCGTGTCTGACACATACAATGTCTGTAGATATAAATGCTTGAATAACCTTAAAGAATCTAAGTGATCACTTGGATTCTTTAAGGTTATTCTTTAGTCCTAAAGTACAAAAAATCGTCTACGTTTTTTCGTGCGAGCACACTCGTACACACAATTATACCTAGTTAAACAACTAACGCGAACAAGTCTCGACATTATAATAGTTTTAGACAAAATATGTATAACATTTCCAACAATAATAAGCGAATACTTGGCGATGGAAAGACATGTGATGGTGATACATTTACATTGAGATGTTTCAAACACGTTTTGGGGCACGCGTACAACTAGTTAATAAGTTTAAAAAATAACAAAAATTTAGAGTCACGTGCAGAATGCATATTTGAATTTAAAGCTGCATAGTGATGTGCGCATTTAAGTAGCGAGGCTGTTATAACAAAAAATGAATGAAACAACTACTCCCATAACGCGACCTGTGTAGAAAGCGATATTCTTCTGTCTCTGTATTCCACTTAATAAAAAAACTATCAACGTTGCGAAGCAGCACGTCACGAAACGATAGCCAAATCATTGCGTTCGAGCAGTGAAAGTGGACAAAAACTAAAGAGCAATTGATACGGTTAGACAACTATGTAGTGCATTTGCATTTCAGTTCCCATTGAACAAGCCAATAAAATAATTGTAACTGTACTTTTTATTCCAAATGCGTGTCCCTTCAGTTTCCGTATGCATGATTTGTTCTACAGGAATAAATTAATGGCAGCGTCATGGCATTATGAAGTTTCACCTTTGTCGCTATCATATTCCGTTTCAAATAGTCAAATACACTAACACCATTACATTGTGTTAAATCGCGCACTCGTTATAATCACTCGATAAAATAAAAACGTATTGAATGTCCGAAAAACACAAAACAAATGTTGCGATATTATATTTTTTATCTGAAACAATTCAATTATTTATCTTTTGACGCCTAATCAAGCGGAATTTAGGCAGGCATCGTGATTTTCAGATAAAACGAACATCGTATATAACACGCATTAACACGGGTAGCTGAGAATTGTATCATGTAGGTATTTAAAGTTTTAAGATAATTTTCATGTATTTACATCACAATAATTACAATGACGTACGAAAAATGTTTAAAACTCAGATTACACAGAAAATGTATCTAGAATATTCATGTTACAAACTCAGTGGGAAAAGATAAGAAGAAGAAACGGAGGGAAGATTAAACGTATTATTTTTTTAAATCAATCTGATTAATGCACTGTAGTACCAAGGCAGTTGTGACTAAAATCTTCGCGAAAATTTAATGTTATGTCGCTTATGATCTTGTATATCAAGGGACGTACAAAAGTAAAAGCAAAATTCCGACATTCTTGCATGATCCACACGTAAACAATTATATGTACACGACATTTATAACATCAAACTTATTAAATTGAACGTAAAAACAGGTTAAATTTTGTTCCAACAAACGAAATTTCTGTAGTTTCAAGTAATGAGCGTAAAAATTCACAGGAACAAAAAGCAAAACAAGCAACAAAGTGTCGGTGCGAATGTATTTGTTTGTTTGAAAGTCCCCGGATTTATTCAGCACAATAGCATTGTTGACATCTTTGAGCACAACACGCACGGTTTTCAGAACTGTTCGCACAAAACGAACACAACATAAAAGCATCGCATAAAAGTAACAAAGTACCTATAAGACGTTACATACCTCTATATCCATATAGACACCTAAATTTTTACGCGCAATATATTATGTTAATTTACAATTACAACATAATTTGGATCGTAGACGGCATTTTAATGTTCTTGTTTATATGTTAACGATGTATGGAAGTCGTAATTAGATTTTCATAAACTATAATTTTAGAGTTGAAACAACGGAGCATGAGACTCCATGACATAAAACATCCATCATCGGTATTTTCCCAAAATTAAACACAGATTTGAAGAAAGAGTGACTTCGTTTACAAAGTATTCTTAGCGTAGCATTGACTCTGGCATTGACGCATTGACTCAGGCATCAAATTATTGCATTGTATTTCCGAAATTAGGTAACAATTCAGCTTCATACACATTAATATAGAGTGATAATTCCTTAGAAGCACAACTACTCATTCATGTATTAGGTATTTGAATTCAATGTAATGAGTAGCAGACATAATATCTAATATTCAATGCAGCGTATCAAACCGATCGCAAGGTGTGTCCGTGACCTACGAGTCTGTATTGATATAGTGTGCTCTAGAATTATAATAGAGTAACAATGTTTGATAACAGTACCTATGATTCAA
>DWRA01000666.1:0-22181 GCA_018250295.1 Spathilepia clonius | reverse complement strand
TAAGTAAAAATTTTTTGAAATTTAAGAAATGCTCTACTGTAAAATTGTGTTTTTAAGATAACACGTTATTTAAGCAAAGAAGCGAATATCTACCGTAATAGTGACCTGCCAATATATTACATAGAAAAATATGATTTGACTGCAGCGTCCCGTGTATGACATGACTGTACTTTTATACATATTAACCTTCATCAGCTTCTGCAAATGCGTACTACTTGAATTTCGTATAAAAAGACGGGGAAAACAATTCGAAACAAAAATACACAACATTATAAATTTCTATAATAATTAATTATTATTAATGGCATCGTTTGTTTCTCTAAAAATATAATAAACTTGTCGGTAATTTTAGGAGCTGGAAAGGAAACAACGCAAGGAGTTGTCGAAGTTAATGGGCGAGGACCTGGCGCAGTACCGCATCAAGGGCAGCGATCTGGACTGGGGCCAGGCACTCACCTCCTCCAATAAGGCTAACCTTGTGTCTGTTAAAAGGTATGTTTTTAAAAATAATTATTTATACCCGTGTGGCGTATGTGGAGGATTCCTGGTTCGATCCCCGGCCGGACAGATATCAAAATATGAATTTAGATGTCTATTCTGGGTCTAGGTGTTTGTGTATTTGTCTATATATATTTATGGCGCCCATGATACAGGGAATCCTAGGTGGGGTTGTGAGTGTAAATAACGTGAAGCGTAATGCAAATGAATTGTGGTACTATAAAAACGAAAAGAATACGTTTATAATTTCAAAAGTATTTGGAATTGGGTATAGAGATAAACATGGCTACTATGTATGTTGTCTGTTCGTCCAGCTTATCATAAAACGCATATAAGAGTCAAAATTGTGTGATTATAGTGTAGCATTAAATAATAAAAATAGGGCAAGTGCAAGCCCTGATTCTCTTTTCAAAGTGGCATTTTGATTTTCTTTTTTACTAATTAGATGTATATGTTATAAATATGTCCTTCATGTACTATCCAATCCACATTATTGAAAATTTATTTTCTATTAAATTTTAAATGTAATTACAATCTTTAAATTGTATAGACAAAACGCTAATTTTTAGTATGTTTGTGTAATTGTTCCAGTGGCGAGAAACGTCTAGGGGATGACAGCAAGGAAATAGACGATCTTATCGAGGCTCACTCCAATAAGAAGAAGAAGAAAAAGAAGCATAACAGAAATCAAGTATAATAAAGATTATTTTGAACAAATTAGCTTTTTAATTTCAATTGAATAAAGTATTATACTTAATTCAAGTAACCGTTACCTAAAGCGCGTGTACAGTTTATGTTAAAACCATACAACGCCATCTCTCGCCTAATAGTGGGAATTAGTAAGAACAGGTAATCCTTTAAGGCCAATTCTACTTTTTTTGATACATAAATGGATAAATCTAGGATCTTACTTAGGTAAATAATAAATCTATGCTCGAAAGATTAATTGATGTCAACACGTAAGGGGTTATAAAAATGAAGTATTCAAAGAAAACAACGAGTTCAATAATAATTTCTATAATTATTGTAATATAAAAAAGTGTTGGTAGTTATTCAACCCTTGGAATAGACAATAGATATTTCCTCTTAAACATAACAAATATGGGTGACGGCGGGCGGTCGCGAGTAAAAAAATATGAATTTGTGTCGCCGCGGCCAGCTCCCCGCCGCACCATACCGCCTTTACAATATAATGTGATCTAAGAAAAATAATATTTTCGTCTAACGCCCTCTGCCGAGCGCGTGGTAAACAATTTTATACTATAATTAGTTTGTCACTTAGTTTAACATACATGCACTACTCGTTACAAAAGGAGAGGGCTGGACTTCGGACCGACGGTGGAAACAGTACGACACACGTTTGAGAGCAGTTGAGACTTCATTGTACGACTTCATGCGAAATCCAGCCACATTAACACTATAACTACCTCAATAAAACATTCACTACGAAACAAAATATTTAGAATCTCGTTCCGGAGTTCCCGTCATCAACGATACCATGACTTAATACGGCTTTATACACTATTTCTCACTTTCTTAACAGGATACTTTTAAAATAACAAATCCTTATATTATCTAAAGCGATCATAGAGTTATAAATATAAATAAATAAAATACGTAGTAGGTACTATTTTTACAAGATTGTCTATGAAAAGTATCCTGTAGCGATTTCGTAGCTATTCGGCCTCAGGATTAGGTTGGTGTTCTACGCGCAGAGGAGACATTGTAAGCGAACAAGAGGAACAGTTCTGGAGAAGCATTGAGAAGATCTGCGACTTGGCACTTTGTCTTAACGCTAAAAAAGACATTTACAGCCAACGTAACGGAGATAAATTAGTACCAAATAATTAAAGCCCGTAGAAAAGTTCGAAGATTTCGTATCTAATTATAATCGAAAGACAATTTAGCAAGAAACATCACTTACAAGCTTCAGCTAAACAAAACGTCACGAACATCGATCACATAATTATTTTAAATACTAAATATAAATCGTTTCTACTTCACTTGATATTATAAAATATATATTATTATATTAAAACGCTGAGGATTTGAACTTATTGTGAATACGCGAAGCAGTTTACAGCGTCAGGTCGACTAGAGAGGACGAAGGTACCTACGCTTTACATCTTAACAATATACTCAATACACAAAGCAAATCCACTAGACCTTATTGCCACTCATAAGTTATTGCTACGACATATACATACTGATCTACATTATAGTGTAAATATAATCGATAATCAGATACAACATTAATAAAACAGATATTGTTAACATTATTGCGTTTTGTTTAACTCAGAAGGGGTTCTCAGTTATATTCTAGTACACAATGAACCGTGGTAGTTAGATAGTCCCAAGTTGGACTATTTTTTGCGTAAGTAACTATACTTTTTAGACAAGAAGTCAAAAAACAGCACATGTAATCTAGGGCAGAAATAGTTTCAAATCAATACAAAGATACGGAATAATATCCAATAGTGGTTTTACATTGGATCTATTTGGTTTATTTATTAACAAAATACCGTTCCGTACCGCACCCCAGGTTTAAAAAACATATAATAATTAACTATTATAATTATTATACCGTTTATTAAAACCGCGTCAATTTGTTGGTTCACGAATACAATACACAACCACGGTGCATTGTGTACTATGACGTCAAGATGTTACGTCACTTAGTGTTTAACAACACGTGCATAGTGTACAGTGCGAGAGATTCATTAATGTGAATAATGAAGATAACGTTTCATTTCGCACCCGTATGGGTTCAAATGATATCAGAGGCTGTCCATCTCACTAAGGCACAATATTTTTTTTATATCCATTTTGAACTTCATTTAAGTAAGTCTAAAATAAACGAATTCAATTCCCCGCCTTAAAACCTTGAGGTAATCGCTCTAGCTGTTACCTACTTAATTAAAATTATTTCCGACAACACGCACGAAAAACTCTTAAAAACTACAAATATTTACTGTGATCAACACGACATATTCAAAAATATTATATGTATAGCTTATAATACCTTGCCTCCTATTTATCAAACGTAATTAAGCAAAATCGCTATTCGTTATCATAATAATATATTGAAGCCTTAAATTACTATTGACCGGTAACACTTTAAAATTCTTAATAAGCCACTAATTGTTAGAGTTATATGCCTCTTGTTGCAATATGCTTGGTTTGAATTACATGGTCAATTTTTGGTCCAATATAAACATTTATTCCATAATCACTTTTGATACTTACATAAATAAACAATTTTGATACGTATTCCAAAGTTCTGGATTCGGTACTTTGTAAAGTCCACGTTTTGTGTTTTTAGAATGACGTACAATTGGATGTTTTATGCTAAAAAACGCATATTATTTCTACTATTGAGTAAAGTAAGCGTGTATCATTCAATCCTAAGAGTTAATGGGTAAAACGCTAAGAAGTTGAAACAAATACTAATACATCATTTTGGCTCATTTATGTAGTTACTTTAATTTTATTTGCTTTCTACTCTAACTAATACTTGTGTTGAACAATTATTTCCCGTATAATAAAAGGGCAAGGTTAGTCACTTACTACTTAATTTGAATATATACCAAGGGAGTCATTAAACCAAGATTCAAACCAAGCATAAGAACAGTTAACAGGGCATTCACACAGGCCAGTGTTTAAATCAAGTACTTCAGTTTTTAGAAATTATTTAAGTTGGGAGTATTTCTCTTAACTTAAACGAGGCTCTTGATATTCTCTGGCTCTAGAGATTCTGTAAATACAGAAGAAAAGACGCGAGTATGCATATACGTACATACTCATGCCTTTTTCACATTCTGTCATATTCTTATGATTTATATAATTCAACAGAAAAATATTGGCGTAGTATTGAATTAGACATATTACGAAAGTTTTTACTAGACATCAAGCCACTAAAATTTGAAAAATCGCTTTTAAATAAAGTATCAAAAGAAACACGTACACGTCAAAATCTTGAATCACGAATCATAGAGTAAATAAATAAAATGCCTTGTCTTAAACACTGGTCTGGTAAATGATCCATAACATTCATAAACATTTGCTAACATTTACTGAAGACTCGTTGATCGTTCAATTCGTCTATAAGGCATGCACAGACAAAAATGAGGTCGTTTCATATTGCTATATGTTATTCTATAACTTAATATTGCACCGATTAAAATATAACACCACACTTACCGTACGATAAGCAGAATTGATTCATATTAACGTGAATGTTTGTAGTTGGTTTCCTTGATTTTAACTAAAAACCATTTTATTTCGGCATAATTTCGATTTATTGCAGTAATATATTAACTGCACATGTTTATCGTACGTTAAATTTGGCTACAAGTTACATTATAGTATTTGCTAAATAATTTTATATAAATAATTAGTGTTATATTTGCATCTTGGTGTTATCATTATACAAAATATTGCTGCGAGCGAACTGCGGATATACTATACTTAACTATCGTATACGAAAGCGCTTTGCGAAGTACAGTTTTCACACTACACTTTAACAAAAGTAAGTTAATTTTGTTCCATTTATTTACGCAAGCGCCTGTGTGTATTTATCTGCAACATTTGTAGAATTTGGTAATATAGACGCCTGCGCATATTTAATAGCAAAATTTGTATTGTGCGTGTATCCTTTATCTATTTGATAACTATTATATTTTTTCGTGTAGCGTGAAAACTAAGGCCGCGGTCAGAGTCCAAGCGATGCGAGGCAATACTAACCTAGTGAGTCACTTCTTCGGCAGTGTCGTTTCTTTCAAATTACACGGGTTTTTACCCAACTTTCAGGTACTTACTTACACGTCTCTTTTATATTGTACTACAAGTGTTAATTTTACACATTTTTACATCTTATACACTTATTCTATAGCATTCGATTATTGCCTCGCTTCTGTATTAGCTATTGGTCCGACCGTGACCTAAGGCAGCGTCTGTACGGTCCTACGAATAATTAGCTTCGGATAGAACCGTATTAAACAGAGCTTGCAGCGATCCATATAAATATAGACGACATCGAGACACAGACACCTACATTATTAATAATTATATATTTATATTATTATAATCCGATTGTACTAATTGATTCTGGTATTGTTTTCACGAATTGCATGATTATTAATTCAGTACTTATTGTGTAAATAACATTAGTAATTTGCGCGCCGGACGGCAGTGCCTACACGATGACTAGACTATACATTGCTGCAGTCCACAACATCTCTAAGTATCTATACTTGTAGGTTTAATAATAAACGGTCGGTTAAAATCATAGCATTTTTTTATTAATTTGCATTATGATATCTATAACCAGACTGAACTATTATGATAACTTTGTTTTAGTAAATCATGTTACGAATTAATGAAGAAAAACTTTAAAGGCTTTAAACGTGTGTTTTAAACGAACAATGAAGTATAAAATTGACTACACAGTTTATTTAAATTGAAGTCAAACAGATTATGTAATTGATCCAACGACTGGCACTTTGAAATCGCATCTTAATATGTGGAATACCTTGTACACAACAGTACTGAATTTCTAATAATTATTACTACTCTAATACGGCTCTTTTAAGCTATAAGGCAATTAATGAACAATATTAAGTTACTTTTAATCTTATTGCGTTGTTGCTATTACTTCTAGGCATTATTGCTTTTAACACTAAAAGTCCTAACTTAACGCTCGCTGCCGGGATATAAGGCTTTAGCACTAACTCGTTGCTGTCCTGATGTGCTACTACTGAGAATGAGCATATCGGGGTTAAGGTACAACATTATCAGACCCTTCACTTAACTGGTCTTGGTAATTATTTAAATTTATGAAACGATTGGTACGAAAATACAGATTTTAGTACATTTATTTTACTTACAAAGTTTCATATGTAACGGGTACAAGTTTTCATTTCTTTACTGCCGATTATTCCATCCAGACGGCGATGAATTCCCTGGTATTATCGTAAACACGATCTATGTAACTCGATCAAAATATAAGCAATAAAGAAAATAAAGAAAGTGAGTACCAGATACATAATAAAACGAACATTAAAATCGACAATATCAGTTTAAAATCATATTACATACAATGATTTCTATCATTGAAAAAATGATAATTATTTTTCAATGCTGATTGTATTGGATCTGGACACCCAGAGGCAAAAAATATACCATAATATGAGTTTTCTATGTTTAGTCATTTAGTGCAACAAAGGTCTTATTTCCTCAGAAGCCGCAATTAAGTTAGAACTTAATTGACCTTTCTCACCGCTAGCAAGAAACGAGAAGCGAGTAAAAACCTTTTCACGGCGATATATAAAAAAAAGTATTAAATATTTTTATAATTATGTTTTAGACAGCTAAATATCTAGACCAGTAGATTAGTCATGGTATAGAAATGCGCAAAATAGTACAATTTTCAAAGACTTTACATACTTGTACAGTTGGTTTGACGAAAACTAGATAATTCTCATCACGTACTAATTATCTTGTGTATTTACGAGATAATTTGATTAGAGTTACTTCACTAATATCACATTACTCGCCTACTGTTTCCTTGCTTACGGTGGGACAAGTACCTTAACGCAGTACTTATTAATTTGTAAAGTGGTGTAACATGGTGTTATCCGTGAAAAATTGACAAAAGGCAATTTTTAATTAATCACTAACGCTAGCAATAATTTAAAGTACTCTTAAAACATGAATATTCAATAAAAACTTCGTTATGAGGTACCATTTCCTAATTTAGACGCATAAAAGTCAAATTGAAATGGGTAATACTCGCTAAATTGACTATTATAATTAATAGCGGTTTTTCTCACGCACAACAAAGAACTAAAAAGGAAAGAAAAGGAAAAAATAAACCAAAAATACAATTATACATAAAAATTAATGTATTCTATCATCAATAACATAGGGTAATAGTTACACAAATAATAAAATTAAAGGAAAACAAATTTATACATATTTCTTAACGGAAATATAAAAAAAAAAAACAAATTATACACGCTATCAACACAAAATGCTACTTAAGAAGTAATATAAGAAAAACAGTATTTTACAATTGCCTAAAAAATTAAATAGCCTAACGCGTCCCCCACCAGCGCCCTCTCATGATTTTAGTCTAAACTTAATCGCATATAAATTTGTCAATAAAAAAATTTGGCGTCAATTTTAGGGATAATTCAGTTTGATTGAGATTTACATGTCAAATTATACACACGTGCGAAACAAGTAAGTATATCATAACATTCTGAGGTAACTCATTGACACTACAATAAAGGCATTTTATACAACGACGCATATTGCATAAGATGATTAACTACGACAGAAATAATATTTTAACTAAATCGGAAAAAATACTCATGCTAACTTTTTTTTACCTAATTCTTCACTACAAACATACATAATTTCTGCGTAAATGTATAAGAACGCGATTGTATTGTGATGATCCGCCTAATTGGATGTATAAAACGGTTAAAATATAAAACAATGGTTACATAACACCATAGTAGTCAATGGTACCCAAGATAGATTTATCAAGCGAAAACAGTTATTTTAATAACTTGGCTAATCAACAAAATGAAAATAATATAATGTCAGGACAACGTACAATTATGAACTAAAAACGATAACAAAAAAAACGAAGTACACATACATCACGCAAATCAACAAAAAAATTGAATTACATAATGAATAATTTTGAATTATTGCAAATAAATATTATATACGAAAAATTATTATGATCACAACAGTACAATATTAAGAGAGAAATAATAAAAACGAAAAAAACTGTAAGCATCGCAAGGCACCTGACAATACAACAAAAACAGATTAAACAGATCTTTCGATTGAACGATTCCTAATTGGGGCGCCTTGCACAGGCCTTCTTTACAATTAAGTAAACTTCGCTTTGTGTACAGTAAATAATAAATTATACAATGTCGCAATAAATAACGAATTTTAAAATATAAATAATGTAATTTGTGCGAAGTAAGTACAGAATGGGGATTGTCTGCGAGACGAAACTGTTGGGAAGCGTTAATTCATGTCAAAAAATGCGATAAATAAGGTCACACTAAAACATTTTGGCGTATGCTAAAATTGCAAATCCCGGGCGTTTTCGTCCTCGCCTATATTATTAAGTAACGCTTTTCGATCACATATCACCAATACGTGATTATTCATGAATTCACGGAGATGAATTGACACGCTCGCGAAAGTCTCATTTACATCGTTGGTAAAACTAATCGATTTGAAAAGTTTACAAGCTTCCAAATGCTTCTTTTATATACTGTGGTCGATGTTATATAATGACAAAAGTACTAGAATGCGGGTTATTATTAATTCACGTTCTAAAATCATTATTGGTTTATTACAATTATTTTTACTTTAATAATAAGTACACCTTATTTTGTTCGAGTAGTACTCGTTTACCCATTAAGGATGTATAGTTATTAAATATTTAATTAATACGCAATCTTGTGATTGAAATATCAGTACCTCGTCTCCGTGAATACATTTTAGTCGAAATAAATAAAATTGTAGCGTATCAGGCACGCGCTGGCTCCCCGTACGACCACTAACATAGCAGGTAACTAGCGTAGGGTAATATTATCGAGTTCACGCGAATTATTATCGACCGCGAGAAACGTAACTACACTAATAATATACTAAACGAACGCTGCAAGCTCCCCTACCGAACATTTACAATATCCATCTTTATCTTTAAATTTAAACCTTTTATATAGATCAAACGAATCGTTCAAAAACAGGATCCCGTGAATACTCGCACTCAGACCTCGTCATGCATTCTCACAATAATTTCTTATAATTATTATGTTATTATATCTCCTTGTCCGCTTAGCTATAAATATAGTTTACATATAAATTAAAATATAGAGCGAAAACTACACATTTCTTACAATATACTATGTACAAGGCATCTCGCTATTCAACAATGTTACAAAGTTCAGCATTTTGTCCTTTATGTGGTTTTGAGTTGCGTCTGCGACGTGCGGCTCCGGCGCGGGAGGCCGCGGCACTTCCGTATCGCACATACTATCGTTCCAGGTATGATAGTGAGAAGATTACTGCTTTCTCATATCATAACTTTGTAACAACAAACGTATGAGTCGATTCCGTTGCAACAAAAAATGGAGTGATCGCCACCCACGCGCCCCGAGCCGCCTTACAATAAACTTTCATACAAAAACCTACCTGGCACTAACATTTATGTATATTCATTACAAAATGTATAATATAATATTATATATTTACAATCACAACATAAATTTGATAAACAACCGAGAGAAATATACTTATTGATGTAACGGTGTTTTCTTGTTTTCGAATCACTTTATAACATGTGACGTTCGGCGAATAAACATTAATAATTGTACTTTAAATTCAATTTAAAAATATATTTGCACTTCATTATTCGACCGACTCAATTAACCATTGTTCTAGCAGCTCGAATGTCCCGATTAGACGAATTTATAATAATATAATTGTTTGAATAAATATTCAAAATAATCTAGCTGATCTAAACACAAATGTTATTGTCATTTGTTAATGTGTTACGCATCGGATGTTCGAGACGTTTGAGACGTCGAAACATCCAATTGTAACATCGTAAATTATTTGCAAAACTGTTACAAATCATCCATCCGTTGATATGTATACGAAATAATGATCTAACGAATGACTAAACGGGATTTGCTCAGCGATTGTTCTGCAATTTTATTTATAACATTTAGGAACATTAAGTAGTATTGTTCAAATAGTGGTAGTTTTTATATCGTTTGTATCCGCTCGTTATAGTTAAGTTTTAAGCACATTTTTCTATCGCACAACCCTTTACCGATCCGTAAGTGAAACAAAAATTATACAACTAATACTAACGACATAACTCGAATTCAGCCGTGATAATGACAATTCGTCAAACTGATAATTACTGTGAAAACCTACAAGTGTTCCCATTTGTATTGAGATATTTTTTAATATACTCGATTGGCCCACACGCGATCACGTATTGTGTCGTATATCTCCCGTTAAACTTTAAACGAGCAATTTATGTACCCAGCGTCATAATAGTCACTGACTGTCCTACAAGACGTTTTCACTAGCAAGTTCTTGCAATAAAACTAGCTTATTTTTTAAAAATACAATAAAAATAGTTAAGTGAATGATTAACCGTAATATAGTTAAACCAGAAATAAAATACAATAACCATAAGTACAAAAACTTGTAAGAGAATCAGTGACTAAAAATATACACCGCGTGTACATTTTTCACTGAAAATCATTTGCGGCATGTATAAGTACAGATACTTGAAATTTCAAACACCTCACGATGTATCACCAGTTATACCGTAACGCGTTTCGCGTCAACTGTATATGTTGTTGTTTTTACGTCAAATCGCGATCCATTATAATAATTATACAATTCGTTTTCATGCTCCCGACGGTTTTTCTCATTGATAGGGAAGGATATAATAACGAAAAACTTACGATATGGTTAGTCTATCACTTAACAATGCTACAAACCGGCTCGCTAGGCGACCGCGCGATATATACACACATACGCAATTTTACAATTTTGTTATTTTTTTTTGGTCGTCATTTTGGGAAGAGAACGAAACGTGGCGACGAGTGAGGAATTACATTCACAATCGTATCTTTTCATACATTTTCGCTCTGTCAAATAAAATTTCTCGACGTTATAGTGTCGAGCGTCGCATTAAACTTTTGTTTAATGTATTTTATCAAATACAATAAAATCGTTTGTAAAATGTCTGTCTATTCCATTATATACGTTTGGTGTTTAGTTTATTTTTTTTTTTATCAAAAAAGCTAATTAAATAACGGTATTAATATTATGAACACACAAATTATTTTTACATGAGAACTCAACATTTTAACGAATTCATCAACATATAATTAAATATAAATATTTATTTCTGAATTTATTGCTAATCATTTGTCATTCGTTCAAAATTTTATTGCTTCTCTTTTTGTAATAATTATTGTTTATAATTATGTAATTATCGTATTTTAACAATGCGATGCAAACCGCGCTTTTAAATCACACCATGCATTCCACTTGACTATAGGGACTACGGATCTTTTGTGTTATGTGTCACGAAACACTCATGACCGCATTCGTTGTCGTCATTAAGTGGAACTTATGTATTGAATATCAACTTAATATACTGCATGATCGACTTCTACAACATACTAGCGTCTTTAATATGTAAGTGTGTACGTAACAACGTCTATAACAAAACAGTGCCTTAAAACACCTTAAAATTACCAGGAAGACGGCTAAACATTTTGTATCGTACCCGACCTTCAATACTGTACGTCGTTAGCGCACCACCAATAAAACAATCATCAATAAAACGTGAAAATATCTCGTAAATCAATCCTTTATCCATATTAGAACAAATTGCAAGAACACTGCTCTAGAGAGAAAAATCTGCAATTATCGACCTCTATTTACCTCGCAGAAAGTTTTTTGTACTGTATTTTCTTACACACAGACTAAAAGCTTCTTTATCGATTCTGTAGTGACTGTTCTTATTCCAAATCATTTTCGCATTACATAATTTGACAAAATAAAATATTTTCTTTCTCCAACGTACGGGTAAATCAGTTACTACTAAAATCAAAAGTGTGCATGTAGTTTCAAGAATTGTACAAATTATCTAGCTCTTAGTAAATAATTATTAAAGGTCGGGTAATGTACACAGTTTATATATTTTTATCATTCATGTGCAAACGTAGCGAGTTCTGTTTACCAGATATATTAAACAAATTTAGTACTAAACCACGTTATATAACTTATTTTCACTAATTAATATAGATACAGTTTTCGCAATGTATTGTGTGCAATCAATACAACATTACATAACAATACGTATTTACTTTTGATGTAATATTAAGAAGATATTCCGAAGCATAATATTAAGGAAAACTATTGTATTGTATTTATGTGGAAATATTTCTTGAATGTTCACTTGTAAAACAGTTTTGATCGTTTAAAATAAACCTCAATATACTTATTTAAGAACTGTTTTATTATTGCCGACTTAAAAAAATCTTCAAAAACAATTGATTTTTAATATCATTGGCATAGTACTCTTATTACCGAGCACAAAAAAAATCAAATTCAAAAATAATAAAAAAATCATAATTTCAATTTGACACATGATATTCATATACAGGGCGGTAGATGAAACAAAGGCCTTTCTTGAGGAGAGTGTTACGGTTATGATATCTTAAAAAATGTTAATTTTTGACAGCATTATCCGTAAAAATATACGCGACGAATAGATAACCTCTTCCGTAGTAGAAGGAAGTCGGTTAAAAATTAATTGTCTACGATCACTGAGCCTACTGATATCCTAGCAAAATAAGTTACCTTTCCTGGGGGACATTAATTGCGATTTTTTTCAGTAAATGTTATAGTTACCTGCGATCATAAATTATCATGAGCTTGACAATGTCCTTTCTTTAACCTTCCACCCTGTATATACCTAATATCATATTCATGTTATAGTAAAAATAATTTACAATACAATTACTTTTCAAATCATATAATATAAATGCTTCGAAATAAATTGGCTTCGTCGGAAGATCTACATAGTACCTTTCTTTTAAAACTTATTGCAATAAAAGATGCCACTGGAAGCTTTTATATATATTTCTCGTTTACAAATTTAAAATAACGAGAGCTATATAGAAATGCAGCCATTTTGGATAATAATCTTTATTGCATCAAGTTATACCCATCCTTGTTTAATATTAATCAAGGACGAACGTAATAATCCGTTATATTAAATACTGGATAAGAAAATAATGAAACGTCTTTTGCATATGAAATAATCTCACCCCGACATTAGACACGCATACACTAATGGACACAGAGTCTCAACCGACAATAGAGCAACATAAGACACCAGGGCCGCATTTAGCGCCTAATTTATTGCCTGCTTTTTATGCACACAAAAATTACAAAATATGATACATGGATATGTTATATTGCCGATATCTGTGATTTATTGCAATTATCCGTTACGCTAACTATTGTAAAATCATTACGCTGTATTTTTATTTACTCTTTCACTGTATTTTTCCTCCAACTAAATCTTTCACATTTGCCTCCAGACCCTGATCCATTAGTGCAGTGTAAGTACTAAGGGCAAGAACTCACGCAGCGATTTTCAGTGCACTGTCTTGAAACCGCTATAGGCGTAGAATGTAAAAATGCAAGTAACTTATAATTATCAACTGTTATAATAATATATCAACGGTTTATAGCCACGACTTTGGTTGCATCGCGAGAAACTAGTAATAAACTTTTTCCGTTCGCTTTGCGATCATTTCCGCCTAGCTTGCGGGTGTTTGCCTAATCGCAAGTGCGGCTGAAAACCGCTGCGTTAGTTCATAGCCTTATTGTCCATCTTAATTACGTAATTCGTAAATGAGATTTATTGTAATGACTACAGAAAGAACATTATTTTCTTATCGCATTTATCGTTGTATTAAAATCATAGTAATTGCCGATGCGAAGGATTTTGATACACCTACACGGCAATACGAAACAGTATTAAGACAATGAAATGTCTTGTGTTTAGAATAACGATAAATTCAATTAACAGTTTCAATAATTACCGCTAGGGGCGCCATTGTCTTCGCATCGGTCTAGTATTGGCCAAGTTTCAACATGTGGAATAAGAAACGAATATGTTCATACCGCAGTTAAATCAGTTGTACATGTTTTTTGACACGGTTTTACAGGCGATGCGACCGTTTCTACCAAGTAGTGACGTCAGACACAATGATGACGCGTTCACTGTTCAACCGTAGTAGTAGTACTATACGAAGAGTAAGAAGGATCCAGTGGGAACCTATCCGACATTTATCGCGACACTGGTAGACATATTCCGAAGTGTAGGTACAGTTGTAGGGTCGCATGTATGTTTCAGCATTCGAAGTAATGTTACATAGGGTATAGGGCACCTTGTGACGTAATATCGAGCGAGCGCGGTCGCGCAACGGTCGCGAGCGTCGTACAATGAATCACGTTTAATCGTACAAGGAGTGCAGCGAGCGTGCACTGGAGGCGGAGTCGTCCCTCGCCCCGCCCGCGTCCCCGTTGCAGTAGGTGCAATTGTAGGGCAGCATGTAGTAACCGCAGTTGACGTAGTGGCGGATGAGAGCGCGGGAGGCGGGGCGCGGCGCGGGGGCGGGGCCGGCGGGCCGCAGGGGGCGGGGTCACTCGCGCGGCGGCGCCTTCAGCAGCGACATCGCGTGGCGCACGTACTGCACGAGGTGCCGGAACGTCGAGAACAGCGTCAGCGGCCCGCACTTGCGGTCCACCGCTATGAACAGATCTGCAATACGATTGAGAAGCTTAGAACAAATGTTATACGTTGTTGACGATATTTTTAAACGAGTCGCAGTAGTGCATCACTGAAATATGGTAGTGCTAATACGCATAGAAATATGCTAGTGTTGGCAGTTTTTGTATAATTGTCAATCAACGAATGGAGTTATGATACCTCTAAAATAAGATAGTATCACTATCGTAGCGTGTGTACGATGTAAGACAAATTTTCTACGCGTAAATTTCTGCATAGATTTATGCCATATACTACAGCAGCAGTCGAATTAGCAGCGTTATGTTAACACCTACTCGTTAACTTAGCTCACGTACATATAAAAAATTGCTATCGCGTACATTTATGAATTTTTATGATATTCAAGTAACACATTTGTAATAATAGGCATCTTTAATATTAACTACCATTTTCTACTCAATATTCAGTGATAGGCACGCCGATAGAAATTTCTCAGAGACATAAAACTTTGAATTAGTTTGATGTCACAGAGAAAATTAGTTACGATGGGTTTTAGTTAAGACTCCAATTATGTTCTTATCTTTTATGTTACTACCGTGCACATGGAAAAAAACGACCACCAAAACCGATCTTGAACTTGCGTGCACACAAAATACAACGTCCACCAAAACCGACCTTGGTTCGGCCGCAGCCGGCACAGCATGTCCGCCTGCTCCCACAGCTCGTGCGCCACGTACAGGAACGTGTAGTACTTGGTGAGCTGCAGCAGCGCGTGGTGCGCGTGCGCCGGCACCGAGTGCACCAGCGAGCAGTAGCCCGACGAGCCCGAGCCCGAGCCCACCGAGCCGGGGCCCGAGCCGGCCGGCGACGGCGTCGGCGACAGCGGCGACACCGACTCCGCGCACGCCGGCTGGGGGAGGGGGGAGGGAGGATCACGTTAGTCAGTAACGTTACGGCTGGTTAGCGAACGGACACGCAGGACACCTGATGGTAAGTGGCAACTGCTGCCCATGGACATTCGTAATCCACTCTAGATAAAACTTGAATCCTAGCTGTAATCGACCACAGATGCGTTGCTACCCATGAGGGCTAAGTTGTAGCGCACTGGATAAAAGTCTCGCTAACCACGAACCACAGTTTTCTACCACCTTCAAAGGACGAGGTTCTTGGTTGAGCGTAGCTCCAGTCAGACGACATCGATAGCATACTTTTCTTGTCTAGTAGCTATAGTGTTAAGCGTAGTTATATTCTCGTTTAAAGGGTGTGATAAGGGAGACGTACGTATCCCAGGCGTTCCAGTAGTCCTCATAGGTAGCGACGCATCTGTGGTTGACTTTAGAAATTACTCTAAAAGATTACATAAGAATCTGGAATTGATTACAGACGTCTAGGCGCGGCTATAGCTACTTACCATCAGGTAGAGTGCATATTTGTTTTGCAAACTTGAACAAATGGAACATGTGGAGCTGGTTTTACCAGCTTTATATGAAACTTGTTTTACAAAATTATTTCTTTCACCGCTTCCTCTCCATGGCTAGATGTTTTATGCATTAGTGATAGATGATTGACGGTAAAAAATAATCTTTAAAATACCTTTTGTTGGTATTCCTGTACGACCTTGTTGTACTCTTTTACTTCCCGGTTGTACATTTTGAACATTCGCTGGTACAGGAGCGCTTGCACCCTCAGGCTGAAAACAATAAAACTCATTAGAATTTAATAAATATATCCATTACGAAAATAAAAAACTCCTTCAGAACAACAAGGATCGTAGCGTTTTCCAATTTTCATGATTGTCATGACCATTAAACCAATTTTACAGGTTTTTCATGGGTTTTCTTTCAGAGTGAGAAGGATGTAGGCCATATCTACGAAGCTGTCCAAATTCAGTGGCACATTAACTGGTAACCTTTGAGATGTTTTTTATTTAATTATTAAGGCATGGCAAAATCAGCATAAATCTCTTCATGACATTTAGTTTCAAATATGTGTATAAAATCGAAAAAACAGATGTGCATGGAAGCCAAACCGTGGACATTAATCGTCGCAATGTTTTCCTTCATCATGTAAGGAAATGAAAACTAATATTTAACACACATAAGTAAGAAAAAAACAGTGTTATTCGAGCCTGGGATTCGAAATTCAAAAACATTTGTCTGAGACTTAGACCTGACGGTGATATCCTAATTAAATTTAATAAAACTTTAATCATGCGTAACACGATAAACATTCGCTATACAGTTAACGCACCTGAGTATATCGAGCTTGCTGAACGTCGAGTGCGGCGACTTGGGCGACGTGCGGAACCGCTGCGGCATCGAGTGTATCGACTTGATGTACTCGATGGTCTCGCGGTATATCGTGAACGCCTTCTTCGTGTCCATCTCCATCTCGAGCAGGCGGCCCGTGAGCACGAAGCACAGCACGGACTCGTGGTACAGCATGACGCGCGCCAGCGGCTCCTGCTCGCGCTCCGCCGCGATGCGCAGCCGCTTCGCCTCCTCCATGTAGTATCTGGGCGGAAAGCAGAGATCGCTGTTTTATTGTTTTGTTTTTATTTTTATTTTTGTTTTTTTTTTTTGTTTTTTTTGTATTGATGTAGCGAGCGTGCATGTAACCACTTTTTCTTTTGTTTTGCGTAGTAGACAACGCAATTTTATTATACTTCTTAATATTTTTTGTTTCTTCTTTTTGTATTGAAGTAGCGAGCGTGCATTCCGCATTTTTGTTTGATGGAATAACAAACGTGTATGCAGTCCACCTGGTGGTAAGTGACAACTGCCGCCCATGAACATTTGTAATCCACCCCAAACAAGGCTAAAATCCTACCTGAGATCGTCCATAGAAGCGTTACTACCCCTGAGGGCTAAGTTGGAATTACTCGGATAAATAAGTCTCTCTTACCAAACCCTTCGAACCAAAAGACAGCAGAGCTCAACACTGCTGGTATTAGGCATAAATAGGTGTAGCAGTGGTACCACCGGAGTCAAAAACACAAGGGAGGTGGGTAAGAGGGAGAGGTTGTCTCACTTGTGGTCTCGCTCGTCGTCGGAGAGTGCGTCGGGCGGCAGACGCTCGAAGTAGGAGTAATAGACCGGTGATCTGCCCGCCGCCGCACCGCCCAGCGACTCGAGGGCTTCGCCACCCTGTAACATACACAGTTACAACTGCTGTATACAATTTAATATGTTACGCACCATGTTGGACAAAATCTAAAAGTATTTGTATTAATAGTTGTAGTAAGCAGTAGTAGTAGTAAGATTTCAAACGCGGGTGACTTGAATATATGTACATATAATCGAATTTTATACATCTTCAATATGTTTAACAACAGTGTTCGTAGATCCGCATATTTGATGATATTACTTATTTGTCATTACGCCAATGCAATGTCGACCTTAGTACAGACATGATTAAACATAAAATAATTATGTTCCGAATTAATAAATGACCTAAATCACCGATCAAGACATTAGAAAAAAAACAAAAATTGAAATTATGCGCACGTCATAAGGTACATGTTCAAATATAATCTTTTGAGTTGATAAGTAGGCGACGAAAAAATGGAAATTTGTTAGTGGTAAAAGTATGATTACTGTTTTCCTTGTATTAATTTGATAAGAACAGTTCAATTTCAAACAGTAAAATTTTCACAAGTCCAACAGTAAAATTACAACTTGTCTGTGTTTTTTGGTACGTACGACCTAGTATCGTAAGTATTGCAGAATGGGGTAATGCAGTGTAGTATAGTGTGTAGTAATGTAGTGTAGTATAGTGTGGGGTAATGTAGCGTAGCGTTGGGTATGGTTAGGTACCGCGGACGAATGCTTTAAGCATTCCCTCAGTCCTGATATAGGGCGTCATCTTCCGGTGTCGAACCACAAAGGGTTCTACCACCTTCCAATGTAGTAATGTAGCGTGGAGTAGTGTATTGTAGCGTGGGGCAGTGTGGCATATCGTGGTAGTTTAGTACAGTGTGGGGTAGTATAGTGAAGCGTGGGGTAGTGTAGTGTAGCGTGGGGTAGTGTAGTGTAGCGTGGGGTAGTGTAGGGCAGGGGGGGGGGGGGGGGGGGGGGGGAGGGGTGGGGGGGGGAGGGGGGGGGGGGGGGGGGGGGGGGGGGGGGGGGGGGGGGGGGCGGGGGGCGGGGCAGGCGGCGGCGGCCGCGGCGGAGCGCTACGCTGAGCCGATACTGGCTTCGGACCAATCTTTTCTTTCTCTTCATCTGGTAGCAGACCCTTGACCTGTAGAAGCAAACAGATTTAAAATTACTTAAAAATTGCTCAACAAGCTACAACTAATATGCATTGTACTTTAATAATTTTATTTTTAAAATTATTGTCAAGATATGAGGTTTTTGCCATTTGGCTACGGAACCCTAAAAAGAGTTTTCATCGAGTATAAGATAAGAATTGGCTCAATCTTGTCACCTATGTATTTATAACACTTCAAGACACCAATATGGCGTAGACATTAGTCACAATTATTTGGCGTTAACGTAAATTAAAATATTTCAGTATTTTTTTATATGATGGAGTAGCATGCAGCATGCAGTCCACCAGACGGTAAGCGGCAACTGCCGCCCATGGACATCTGTGATCCACCCCACATAACACCAGAATCCCAACTGAAGTCGACCACAGCTGCGTTGGTACTGAGGACTAAGTTGGAATGCCTCGTTAAGTTTATCTCCCTTACCACACCCTTCAAACCAACAGACAGCAGCGCTTAACACTGCTGTTATTAGGCAGAAATAAGATGCTCGATATGCCCCACCCCAGAAGACACCAGCGCTTAACACTGCTGTTATTAAGCAGAAATAAGATGCTCTATTTACCCCACCACAGAAGACAGCAGCGCTTAACACTGCTGTTATTAGGCAGAAATAAGATGCTCTATTTACCCCACCCCAGAAGACAGCAGCGCTTAACACTGCTGTTATTAGGCAGAAATAAGATGCTCAATTTACCCCACCCCAGAAGACAGCAGCGCTTAATACTGCTGTTATTAGGCAGAAATAAGATGCTCAATTTACCCCACCCCAGAAGACAGCAGCGCTTAACACTGCTGTTATTAGGCAGAAATAAGATGCTCTATTTACCCCAACCCAGAAGACAGCAGCCCTTAACATTGCTGTTATTAGGCAGAAATAAGATGCTTTGGCCCACCTTGTGTATCTGCTGTATCTGGTCCTCGAGCGTGATGTGAGCGCGTGCCGCCCGCGTGGCCGCCTCCACGCTGGACGTGTGCCCGTCCCACGTGACCCGCTCGTCCCTCCTCCGCTCCTCCTCGCCAATCTTCTTACCGATGGCGGTCTCCTCGTCGCCCACACCGAAGATGTCAGTACGACGCTCCGCTAACTGCAATGGATTGTTCGTTTAGTTTTGTGCAACACGGGTGGAGGTTTATATATATTATATGTATTTGTAGTAATCATAAATAGAACGAACTAATGGAAGATTGACAGATTTTTCTATATTTATAATGTCCTTATATCTTGATGTATGAATTAGTACATAACATTTATTAATTATTATTCTTTCGCTCATTAGTGAGTGAACTCGCGGAAAAAAGCAAGTAGGGAGAAAACTCAAAGCTGCAAAACATTCCAGGCTGGACTATAATAGATAGAACTGTTGAATTGTTGTATATTCTCTTGCTCTTGCATTATTGTGAGCAGGTGTAGGTGAGTGTTGTGTAGGCAGGAGGAAAACTCAAGGTTGCAAAAAATTCCAGGCTGGACCAATAGATAGAACTGCTGAACTGTTCAACCTTCCGAAGAACCATTAAAAAATAAGTCTCAGTGTTCTGCTAATCAGAGTTACTGCTAAACACGATTACGCTCTAACCTGTTTAAGAGACGCCTCGATAGCAGCGCCTGGGGCGAGGGCGTCATCCCTGTCTGTACGCTCAGCAGCCGTGCGGTCGCGTTGCTCCAGCCAGCGAGGATCCAGAAGCCCAATGCGCACGTGATCCGCCACTTTGTTCGCGGGAATCTTCTCCCCCGTGATGGGTGACACTAGCCATTCCTCGCTGGCCGGCGTCGGCTGCGGGCGGGCGCGCTTCGGGTCATACTTCTTAACCACCACGCGGTCTGGACGAGGTGGTAACGGGGCTTCCTCTCCAGCGTGCTTGGGCGGCTCCGGCGGCCCCTCGTCTTCGGACGACGAGCTGTCCTCCTCCATGTCCTGGACGCGGTTGTCGTCCGGCCGCTGCTGCTGTTGCGTACGGTCTTCCATTTCTGCCAAGTCGTCATCGGACTCCGAGTCGGATTCTGACTCCAGCTGCATCTCCGTGTCGTCCTCCTCGTTGGCTTGGACGATGTCCTCGCCGCGCTCTTGCGCTAGTACTCTCGCGCCGACTTCCAAAGGCGTCGTGGGTGGTGGAAAATCGCCAGGTTCCCCCGTGGGGTAATCCACTGTCTCCACGACGACGAAGTCGTGCCAGTCGATCGACGCGTACGCCAGCCTCTCCTTCTCGATCCTGGCCTCGTCAGCCGCCTTGCGTCTGGCCTGGTGCGAGTGCCAGGCGGCTCTGCTGCGCGCCTGTTCCAACACGCCACTACGTATCTCTGCACCCAACTTGTTCACCAGTTCCTTTGGTGGTAGCAAAACTTTTGTGTACTGCTCGAGAAGTCGCGTGAAATATTGGAATAGCGAATGTTGGGGACGTAGAAAATCGAACTGGTGATTCCTCTCCTCCTTCTTCATTAAGTCTGTGAGGAATTGTCGTCCATTTCTGGCGACGAACTGTGCTGTTAGTTTCACGATGTCTAAATCCAAAGCAGAAATTGACGGCGGATCTGCTATGAATTCAAAGTCTGGCGGAGGATCACGCGGTGGCGGCGGTTCAGCTGGGACGGCAGCTTTAAGCAGCTCTTGCTGGCGGGCAGGTGTAGCGGGAGCAAGTCCTGGCCGCTGGATTTGTGTCCCTGGCGGAGGACCTGACGGATCTTGACCTATTAACATAACATGTTTATTGATACAGTTTTGTATAAATAAGCACAGTATGCAATGTTTAAAGGTGGTAGAACTTTTGTGGTTCAAATTCATAGGCACCACTGACAAAACTTTCGCTACCTCATAACAACAGTGTTAAGCACTGTTCTGTAAAGTAGATGCATTGCTGCACCCTCCAATTCTAATTATATTAAGGTTAGATTACAATGTGGCAGTTGCCACTTGACATTATGTGCGGATAACAGCAGTGTGTTGAAGGTGGCAGAACCCTTTGTAGTTCGACTCCGGCGGCACCACTGCCACACTTATTTCTGCCTAATAACAGCATTGTTAAGCGCTGCTGTGTTCTGGT
>DWRA01000665.1:0-22191 GCA_018250295.1 Spathilepia clonius | reverse complement strand
AACGACGGTATGAGACCACACATACCGTCGTCCTTCCCGGAGTCGCTGGCCGGGCGGTTTGAGCTCCCACTCTTCCCTCCCGCAACCCCGGAAGCCCCTTTTAGTCGCCTCTTACGACAGGCAGAAGATACCGTAGCCCTATTCTAGTCCCGGAACTACAGGGACAATACACCTTGAACCTAAACGCAATAACTGCTTCACGCTAGTAGTAAGTATAACAACTTTATGGATAATCTTGGAGATTCACAAGCACATCTACTTTCCCACGTCCCTGTAAGCAGAATATAGCAGCGAGAGCACTTCTATTGTGGCAGGAATAATTGGTGTAACGATTAATCCATCAAAGTTAAAACGGAATTCTTTCTCCTTTATTCGATTTCCATTCAACTTAAACTGAACTGTAAGCTCCATAAAGCTTTCATCGCAGCCTGAACCCATTGCAGCCTTCCGGCCGGTGATTGCGACGGCCTAGTTGACTATAAGCTCCTATCTCTTTGTTAAGCTTGAAGCTTATTTCTTTTAGTGACGATTTAGTGTCACCATCACGCAGGCCAAAACACTGCCGTTAACCAGTCAGTTTTGAAGGCTTTTTACTGAATTATCAAGTCTATAGGTTTATTTCAGATATGTCTCTTTACCGTTAATACAAATCATAATACATTTCTAATATGAAATCCGACTATATAGCATTAAAAACCATATTTATAATCTCTACAGACTGGACTATATTTTGAATACAAGAAACACATGAGTATGCAGTATACGTGATGGTAAGTGGCGACTCATGCCCAGCCCATGGACATCTGTAAGCAATCCTAGATATAAACTGATTGTAATGCACTGAAAACCACTTAATTAGGCAAATGTAGTCTTGGCGCCTTCGGAATCGAACTACAAGGGGTTCTTTAATGCGTATAATGAGTACCTATTTATTTCCTACAGTATGTTAATCATACAGCTACTAACAAAGTACACTCCGGAAAAAGCAAATTTCCCCAATCGATCAACGAACACACGACGTACCTACAATTTTTTTTATTTAAACATGACATTTTCTATGGCGCCGTGCAGTCGGCACGCTCGCCCTTCGTAGGGTGACACGGCATCAAATCAAATTAAACTCTACCGAGTGATAATAAAGTGTAAATTGGGACGCAATGAAAGAGGGCATATAGATCAATAAATTAATAGAGAAGGTGGCAATTGAATTCGCCTTGATTGCAGCAAGAAATAGTGGCGGTAATTTATAACGCAATTATAGTACGTACTGTACGGCGCGTTGAATTGTCGCCAATTAAGTGGAGTGTCGTCTTCCTTACAATTGTTTTTGTTTAGCGTAAACTACCTACTTGGTAAATTTACTTATACTTGAGTATTTATTTAAAAATAGATTTAGGAAAGAATACGCGTTAAATTACTATTAATTGCCTGGAAAAATTAAAATGATTGTGTTTAAATATTTTCTGAATATGATCACAGGTAAGTAGTTATTTATTTTGTTTAGACCACTTTACATAGTACTTATATGGGTGTCTTTATAGAATGAGGTGAGTTTAAGCCATTATCCGAATATGTCTACCAACATAAGTGGCCCGCGTGGTGACGCGGGCCACTTATGTTGGTAGACATATTCTGTTGTGGAAATTCGCGGAGATTTTTAAATTTCCACGTAATGTTTTTCGAAAATTTTGACGATTATGACTCAAACCACTCTAGAGGGGGAGGTAGATTCTACTACTACTTATGTCGTTCTTTATGAATTGTCTCAAATCAACACTGACACCGAGCTGTACAAGCCTAGTGGTTGAAACTCGGCCTCTCGGTCGAGGGGACCCAGGTACGAATCCAAGACACGCATCTCTGATTTTTCAGTTATGTGCGTATTACAAATAAATTAAGTGATAATTAATTTAAGGCAGGGTGAAGGAAAACATCGTGAGGAAACCAGCACGCCTGAAGATTTACAAACAAAACTTTACACCTGGCCAGCGCGGTGGACTATGGACTATATATCTACTCATTCTGAGAGGAGACCCGTGCCCAGCATTGGGACAGCAACGGGTTGACGACGATGACGATATTAACACTTGATATTATATCTAATATTTTTATCGCTAAAAGAGTACACTGTACTTTAATTCAAAATGACCACACACAAATAAAATACGACAAAACCATGAAGAACAAATTACCACATAAATCACTTTCGAATATTTCGAACTCCATCGGACATTAACACACAGTGACAATTATTCATAATTATTGTCAATTATCAACAGTGGCGACGTCGTTATCAGCGCATGGATCTCCGTAATGTTCGTAAAAGCTTTTTGTGAACATACTCATAGCACATGAGTGATGGCGCATATTGATCGACAAAGATACGAGTAAGCGAACAAAGAATAGTACAAAGTTTGAAGAAACATTTTTGCCTAATTGAGATTGCCTCTGAGAGGACAGTGACAGCTTACACGCGTTTCTTGTGCCTCATTATAATGAAAGAAATTACATATTTTTGACGACAAAGTGGCCTATTACAGTTTTTCTAGTTATCTATCTTTACACGATTATTAGTAGAAAATATTTCACTTGTTTTTTGATAAATCCATAAATACTAGTCATCATTTTAACCATAACATACAAATATTTCTATACCTTGCAAGTAAAAATAAAGCAAGATGAAGTTGACAGCTTCACAAGCATTAATTAATTTTATTTTGTCTGAACTTGTTAAACAGAATAAATTGAAATATACATAAATGCCTTGTCGAACTTCTGATGTTCAATGTGTCTATGTCGCGCCACAACTACGTCTATCTGAAATATGAATTAAATATTCCTTATGAAGTCTTTCGGTACCTACGGGGGCGAAGGTTCATCAATATTTCAAAGGCTCTACAAATTAGCCGTACACTGACTTTTGGCTTAACTTTGAATGTCACGAAACTTGTATGAGTAACTACGTTACGACAGTTATACTTATTTACCATCTAATGAAGATACTAACACGCCAGATAAGTTGGTAAGTAATGCTAAAAATAATTACATTTTGAATAATACAAACATGCAGCTATTTTTTGGATTTCAAACGAACTTCAAACTTCAAACGAAGCTGGGCACGAGGTCAAAACGTAAAAATTAATTTAATGTTTTGCAATTTATGCAGTGTTGGACTGATTTTAACATACATTCATAAAAATATAGAGACTTTACAGAAAAACGATTGTTAAGATCTATACTATTTGTGTCTAGTGGACCTTGGAGTTTATTTGTAAAACTTCAAAAACTTTTATATATTCCGGCACAAAACTGCGTACCAACGTTCAGTTGCAACACGAGAGAAGCGGCATGCATCACCGGCTTCTAAAATGTCTTTTTGCTTTTGCACATCTTTTTAACCGACTTCCCAAAGCAAAGTCATTATTAAGAACCTCGTCGTTAGCTGTTACCTCAAGTTATCGACAAGTTTATTTATTCTCATCACGAACAGAGACGGGGCAATAGGTAACGACGTGAAAACTAGGTCGTCATCGCAATTATCTGCCACAAAGGAGCTACAATGAGCTCAGGACCCTTGCAAGTCTAAACGAAGCCTCACACGTCGTTCACAGCCTTCATATGAGTATCTAGACATTTTTCTAATTATCTCGCTTTGTATATCGCACTAGACGTCTATCTCACGATCCAAACGCGCTGGAAAGGATCTCTTAGGGTTTTTATTTTACCTATGAATATTTGTTTTGTGTTATAACAATAAAGGTAGTAGAATTAGTACAGTTCGACCGGGGAAATACCACCGCCGCACCTATTTGTAATGTGAACCATTCCCGGGCTTCCGTTATAGATACCATAAATAATTTCAAATGCATTCAGTAAAAGTTGTTATTTTATCATCGCAAACAGACTTAACATTTTTTTTATTTGTATAGGTAATATAAAAAGTTGGAAAATAATTTTACGAAAGGGTCCAAACTACTCTTGTGAATGAGATCCGAGTTTAGGTGCAGTTAATTAATTATAACGAGTTTTCGCCTCCTATCTAGTCAACGTATATGAATTTACGTAAATATTTTTTTTAGTGAGTGTTTTGTAAGGAATTTGCATAGAACGCAAACGGAGCAATATCTCGTCTCTCGGATCAACCTCTTTGTATCTTATCTACTATCAATCACGAATATTATAATGATCACACGCAAAAACAAACATTCAGACCTTGACATTGCGATATATTTGCGTAATTTGCGAACAACCGCCATTCTAAGACGTGACTCTATCGGAGAGATCGATTGCTTAATGTATAAGAGTAGGTAGGCGTCTATTATGAATGGAAAATATCGTACAGAAATATAAATTACATGGAGAATATAAATAGTAAAGTAGAGCCTATATTTTAAGACATGTTTGATTATAATTGAATTTGGAAATATTTTCATTATATTTTGCGTTGTTTTTTTTTCAAAAAAACATATTTTTGGGAATCGGCCTATTTGACGTACAAAAAGATGTTTGCATGCAACGTACTGTAAATGGAAATATTTTGATGATTTGCTTTAATCCGACATACAGGAACACTTCGAAACAATTTGCTTAAGCTCGCTGGCTTCGTAGTTGCAATGTTAACAAAATTTTGAAGCACATTAACAGAACGTTAAATTGGTAATGCTAAGTTCGGGAATACAGAGCCTCGTGTAACTGGAAAAGTTTCAGTAGCTCTTTGAGAATGAAATGCAAGCTATTTTGAAAAGAATGAAAACGGCAACATGTTTACGCTTCGTGTATTAATGCAATGTTTGTGTGGTGTTTATTTAAAATTTTAAAACTCGTTGTTTACCTCTGGCTTATAACCTTTATATATGAAAATTCAGCTGCGGTATATTTTTGTCTGCAATGTTTAGAAAATAGTCATAGGAATAAGACTTAAATTTTTTATACAATATCGCATTCGATTATAAGAGTATTGAGATGATATACATGTATCACTTTTTTCTCATTAAATCAAACTCAGTGTAGCCACATTTAGATAATAGGTATAGTTACTATTAAAATAAATAAATATAAGTTTTTTATTCCTTACTACATATGCACATATACACCTTAATAAAACAAGAATGCAAGGTAATCAACAGTACATAATGTGATGAATATTTTTTTTTATTATATTAGTATTACTATTACTATTAAGATTGTTAGGACAGACTAATGCGGTGAAAAATAAGTTTATCATAGTAACAACGTAGTAGCAACAGTACACGAGCGAATAATCGTAAAATAGCACCAAGTATGTTTTATGACAGTGCGGTGGAGCATCTTAATACTTGTGCTGTGTTGCAAGCACTCAAAACTTAACTTCATTAAAGTTGCCAGTTTGTTCAGAACAGTATGACAACACCGTAAGTGGTAAACTTTTATATTTTCGTCGAGTTTCATCGTATATTCGTAGAATACCTATTGTTTAAGTTAACGTCGCGCTGAATATTACTTTTGGAAATTATTTTTCTTTCTACAGATTACTTGGGATTTTTTTGTTTTTGCCTAATTAGTGTTTTTTTTAGATTTTTAGGGTTCCGTTTGGTTGTTTTTTGTAACTTTAGTTATCTACAAATCATGTTTTATTAGTTTATTCTTTTTATCATAAAATATAATTGCAAATATCAGTAAAATTACAGGAGACTTACTTATACGAAGCATTCCAACTTAGTCCTCAGGGGTAGCAACACGTATGTGTGTGTGCGGCTATATCTCGAACCAGAACCAGATGCCCCTTTTTGGTGAACTTTGCTGTTTTTGGAAAACACATAATATGCTGAACTCGCATCTTAAGGACAATGTGCGGTAATTTAAAAAAATGTTTCGTTCATCACTTCGGGCTTAACATTGTGCTATATCCACACACGTACAAAAATGTACGCGTCTTCTATATTATTCTGATATGCAAACTTTGGTGGACTTCTTCCATTTATTTACTTAAATGTTTCATATTAAAGTTCGCTATGACTTACAACTTACTTCATTATCCCATTCTGTTATATTAAAGCCTATCTCTGCTCTAGAATAACGAGTGTATTTTATGAAGATTATTCATAAATTCCATTAAGAGCCGGTTGGTGGCACCACCTGCGCTTTAATATTGAGTTTTATGTATTATTTACATAGCCATAAATATATAAGGGGCCTCATCTTCACTTAAGGAATGTCAAATATTAGCTCGTTTGTAAGCTGTGGTCGAAAATGACACGCGTTTATATAATCAATATAGTTACGTAAAATATTACATGTTAAAAACATATAAATAAATGGTGTGATTGGAAAATAATTGCCTTTTTTATACCAATTTTGTTGAATGAAAGTTTTTGTGATGGAAAATCTGATGAAATTGTATTTTCATTAAGTTCAGCGAGATCACTTGTCTAGTCAAGCTCGGTAGCTTGACTAGACAAGTGAACTTAGCTTTTAGAAAATACTCTTCGCTTTTGTCTCTAGTTGTAAGTTTATAATTTATCTTTGATATTGACTTGACTTATGGACTGCCAACACGGTTATCGTAACAAAATCTATCGTTGAACTATAATGATGACTAAGATAAAAATAAAATTTGAAATCTTATAACATTTTATATGCTAAATATATGTATTAACCATGTGTCGTTCCTTATAGCAGCAGTGTTAAGCGCTACTGTTGTCTTATTTAAGAGTGAGGTAAGGTACATTGCATGAAACTAACTTACTAACTAAGTAACTTAGGTACTTCTCAGACATATCGACATGTTCTACCACCTTTATTGGCTCAGTTGCCATAAGACATTCGCAGATGATAACTTTATAAAGAGACATATTTGCAAAATAACCCATTCTTAATACAGACCTTGTATGCAAAACGACCTATTTTTCTTTTCTCATCAACGGTGACATTTATTGCATTATTCGTTTAGTTTTCTGTAAACAAATTAGGCCCCAATTGTATCTACAGACATTGAACGTATCGTATCAGACAAAACTATATCTTTCTTTACAATATGTTGACAGGCACGGCTCATGTCGGTGCGATCTTGTTATGGGAAATATAAATACGTTCATGCACGTTGTATAGAATGATATATGATTTTCTTTTGCTACGGCCCATGTCTGACATCCACGATGTCTATATTATACACCATTAAGGTTAGGCAGGTACAAGGTAGGTTACACAATGTGTTCACTGTTTTGAGTGGAAAATAATGCGAGAGGCGTGTAGGCGGCTTTTGCCTTGAAAATAGGTTACCGATACCGATCACTTCGAGATAATCCCATTTATAACAAGTGTTGTTATATAAACCTTTACATGACGATATCGTATTACATGTACGTATAAATTCATCGTCAACCCATTACTGTCCCACTGCTGGGCACGGGTCTCCTCTCAGAGTGAAAGGGGTTAGGTCATAGTCCACCGCGCTGGCCAAGTGCGAATTGGTAGACTTCACACACTTTTTTTTAAAGAACTCTCAAGTATGCAGGTTTCCTCACGATGTTTTCCTTCACCGTTATAGCAAGTGTTAATTAATTTGTAATACGCACATAACTTCGAAAAATCACAGATGCGTGCCTAGGGTTTGAACCTCGGACCCCTCGACTGAGAGGCCGTGATTCAACCACTAGGCTATCACTGCTAAGCAGTGATGTATAAATTACGGTTCCGCAAATAAATAGTACATAAGGGTTCTGTCCGGTCAGGTCGATCATAAGCCCGTCTGTATGAACAGTTACTTAAGCTTACTGTGGCGATGGATCGTGATCCTCAAGTAGGATCTCTATCCAATCTATGATTGACATACGAGTAGATGTCTATAGGCCACTTGCCATTAGTAGACTGCATACTTGATTCATATTTTTATATTATAAAGAAAACTGCTCTTGTCAATAAATTTATAACAAATAACATTCTTCCTGCTATGGAATTTACATTGTCACGTTGAAGCTAAAGCGAAAACCAGTTTGGATCGTGTAGGTATTCGTACCTATTCCCTCAGATAGAGCAAAGACAGACGTAAACTCAAGAAAAAAATATTATAGAAAAGCAGATTTTTCTATTTGTATTAATAGAGATGAATTTCTTGCACATACATAGGTACAGTACAAATCCTGGTGGTTGCAATCAGTATCCGCTAACGAGAGTAACGGAGTCTTTATGTTATTTTACGACAATTTAATTGAGATTCGCAACGCTCATCAAGTTAAATAAACCGTTCAAAGTTACTTGTAACTATTGTAAGTTATATTAGACTAATATTCTCGCGGAATTGATACATTTTGTTGTGATTTCTTAATTGCCGATATGTCGATCTGGTTCCATGGACTGTGGTCTACGGTCCATTGTTGAAATATCGGCAATTAAGAAATGAAAACACCATAACGTGAATTCCTATTATATAACAAAATGTAACAACTACAAATCACATAAGTACAAGTTATGCTTCAGGAGAATGTTTCGCGAGGCGCTATTATTTTTTTTTTTGGTCTGAGCCGCGCGAAATGGATACATACTACGTTGATAGAATTATATGGAATGCTAGCGAATAATGTCTCAGCTGTGATAAAAATACTATTCTATTATGCATTCCAAATTTAAAAATACAAATGGAACGACACAAACAAATCGGTAGCTATTGGTTATTCCGTACTAGGTACTAGGTACTTATGACAATATGATTGATAAATTCATAAATTCCATTCGCATGTCGGGCGAAAATATGAAAACGTCATTTTAAAATAAGTTCGTCAAATGTTCATATTATCATTTTTTCTTTTCATATTGTTAAGTATCTTCTAATTAATCGCATTATTTAAAAAAAAGAGCACAAGATGAAAATTGAAATAAGGAAAATAAAAAGAAAAAAGTAAATACGTATTTAAATTTGGAATGTTTGGCAGCCATTAGTCTCCATCTCCAGGATGACGGCTGTGGTCAGAATTATAATGACTATCGTCAATGTTCCTTGGAGCAATAACCTATAGAAGAAAGGTTATTATTTTAGGACAACCGACTTATAAATTGTAGATACATATCTACATTATGAAACATTTCGTAATATCTTTTTTTTTTATAATATTGAGGTAGTTGTAGGTAGTTGGTAGGCAAGTTGTCACTAACACTCATGGACGTCTGTAACCAACACCATAATAAAGGACAGAGGTTCTATCTGAAGTCAATTACCGATGCATTGTTACTGGACAAAGATAGGGGCAACATAAAGTGTAGGTAAGTCAGCTGGGTAAGTGTCCCTTCCATCAGACGTAAGAATACTACCGTTGAACTACTGTATAGTTCAACGGTAGTATTCTATCAACCTTGAAATAATATTATAATATCACGATTTTGAGAATATAACCAATTCACAACGGAGTACGCTTAGAGGAAAGATCTGTGCCATATCAGTCAAGCCAAGTAATGTCAATAGTTTTGAATCCAATCATGAAAAAGATTAATATGGGTAATGGTAGATTGTACGATTCATAAGAAACTGTTTGTGATTAAATCATATAACATAACAATGCGTTTATAAATACTTAGATACACGGTACGTTTATCCAAACGAGCTTACTAAATAAAACAGTCACTAAAAATACAAGCATTAAAGAAATAATTCCACAATCATCCGTTTCATAAATTAGGTACCTACTGAGCAAACATCCGACATCGTTTACACTTAAAATACAAGGGGTGGAGTTTCCCAAAATTGGAATTTCCGAGTCTCTAAAGTAAGTATACCGATAAAATATTGTAATAAGCAAATAATGTAATGAACATAAACATGTTCGAAATTCAAGATTTTTATTTAGGTTTGTCACGATCAAAGCAATTCAATCATTCATTCATTTAAAGTGTTGCCATAGTAATATCCATTTCCAAATAGGTAGAGATAATAAGTGAAATAGTTTAATAAAGAAAAATATTATTTTATTCGTGTATATATTTTTTACCCGTTACGTGTGCTGTAGTCTCTAACAACTTCCCTTTGATATAATAAGGCTTTTCGCCTCCGGCATACAATCGTAGTTTGTGCGAGACGGGATAACTGGAAGGGGCACTTTGAAGAAAATTAACTCATAATATTAGAAAACAAAACAAAGGTACAGACTCAGTTTATCTCACAAAAATCAACCATATAGTATTGAAATAAGGTAGATAATAGTTTTAAAATGTGTAAGAAACGTGAATGGGTACCGAGTTCTACGAAAGCAGTCGGCTGGAGACAATTTTATTAGAATTGGGCTCTTTAATTAGGTTGTAATTTCGTGCTCGACTCCGTTGCTACCGTATCGTCCCCCGCGGTGTTTTGTACAAATAGTGTTATTCTAACCATTCTAACTACGCATTCCATCTTTCGCTATTTAATTTCTAATTGGGCGTAATTTTAGACACGTGTCTAGTTACTGTAGCGTGAAATATTCCGATGGGGTTCTAAAGTTATTAATGAGCGCGTCTTTAGGAAATGTTATCGGGTTTATTAGTGAAATATCTTATTTATTCAAGCGTGTTATGTTTTGAAGTGAATTGACATTACTGATTTATAATAATGTCAACTTTATTTTTGTTTTACTTATGTTTTCTGACGCCCACTACATTGCAAATAAAAAATATTTTTTGTATGCTTAACTAAGTGTAATATCATTTTTTATTCGTATTTCGAGTGTTCAAAATAAGTCACGTCGCGTCGGTTGTCATGGTTTGTTTTGTTTTCAATGAGTATAATAAGCGATGGACCAATGGCGTGTGATGCTTTGTGAGCGTATGTCACGTTTTCACTCATACACTTTTGTATAGAATAGAAGTTAGTATTGCTCCAGACATGTTAATACAATTGCGTCCAGTTTGAATAACCTATTTTGACCCTTATGATCTTAAACTCAAGTGACACGGCGTTTTAGTAAATAACCTTGCGTTATTAAGAGATAATGTCAGTAACCTCGTTTTATACAAAGACGCGATGACTATGACCGTCGTACCTTAGGGACTTACGCTTTAATGTTTTTAGAGTGTACAGTACAATTTAGAGCTCAAAAATGTTAAAAAATAGAATTTACTTTACACGAACAATTCTTTCCAAAGTACTATAAATTGATGAGCTATAAAATTTGCTGAGTGATTTTACATTGTTTTATTTAGTTTAGATGAATCGAAAGAAGTCTGTCTCGTCATATTCATTATTTGGCAATTTAAAGTTTAAAATCATTTGTTCATATTGTTATTTCGACAAGTATTTCGTTTACTGAGTTTTTAATGATAGTAGAGCGGCATTTAATCATTACTTGTATATGCGGACGTAAGAGCGGAAATATTTTAACCACACTACAATACAAGTTAGCTTTACAAATAGGGTTGCCAACAGTGCGAAATGTTTTAGGATATCTCTTTATATTGATTTTTTTTGTTTACAGTGATTTTTTTAAATTAAAATTTGCATACTCGTCTGTTTTCCTCTTTAGTATTTGTGTAAAAAATAAGATTACTTAGATGATTGTAATAACAATCCAAATTTCACATATCGCTGTCGTATGTCCTACGGCTTATAAGCTATGCTAACGTTTATCGAGACAATCGTTAAATTTTAAGTTGTTATTGGAAGTTTTCAGGTTGCCTAGCAATTTGTATACAGCTAGGAAATCCCAGTAATAATTGTTTTATACTTGGCAATCCTACCTTAAAGTATCATATAGCACCGACAGCGTACGCAAGACCGGCGTGGGTCACGACATTGTATCGAGTTACCTGTCCCGCATTATTCTCAGCTATTCACCGTGTAAAATAGCTTTGTGTGAGAGACATGCGTTAGTGGTACCGTACAAACAATATTTTTTGCACGTCCGTGTTCATATTTTTCATTTTCATTAAACTAATATAGTCTACAGTCTACTCTTTCTTTGTACACCTTTGCATTTTGCAACTACTATGCTTCTGAATTTAATAACAAAGTTTGTTCTTTGCTTTAGCATAGAATCTTTGCTCTGAAATATGAAATAATTTTGAGCTTTTACGAAAAATGTTTCATATTTGCCGTATGTTAAAATTAAAATACAGTCGTTTTATTCGGCTTAGAAAACTAAAAAGAGTTAAGGTAGCACAAAAGTATTCGACTCTGATTTCATTTAACTTCTTTTTTTAGTTACGTTTAAAAATATTAAGTAATATTAAGCATTATTTGATAGTCTCTCAGAAGCAGAACCCTAAAACCCTATCAACACACAAATGTAGATATGTAGGTACTTACGATATGACTTCTTTTGTTGGGAACACACCCCGAGGTACCCCGAGGTAGCGGGGGCTCGAAAACCTGTTTTCAATATCTGTTACGAGACAGCAAAAGCGGTGAATTAAGTTTATAGATATGCTGCGTTTTCTCATATGGATATTTGTGTTTTTGATTTTAATTATCACGTTTATCAATAAATCACAAATTGTTAGTTATTAAAACCTTGTCTTTTAATTACTAAATGAAAAGTAAATCAAAGATAAAGAAGCATAAGGTGTCTAAGGCTGAACAATAAGAAATAAATAAACCCTCCTTATATTGTTTACTTTATCCAGCCTGCTTGTGTGACGCGATAATAAAGCATGTTACCTTAGTAGCTGCTGACATGTTGACGTTAAGATTGAATTATTTATGAGGGAAAATTTCATTCTGTTCAACTGGCAACCCTTCAAGCGCACCGACAAATTTCCAAGTTTATTAAATGTTCGGTTGAAATGTTTTAATGAATGTTTAATACTCTTCAAAGCTCATACAATGCGAAAATTTGCCATTAAAGTTCGTGAAACTGATAGTTCTAACTGGTAATTTGATAATGCTACGAAGCTATGACGATTTCGAATAGACAGAAAGGTTTATTGATTTATATTATTCTTTGTACAATACTAAGTACAAAGCCCTTCATTTGTGTGTGTAGTGTTAGCGATAACTTTCTTTACGTGTTGTATAATAGTATAGCAACAGATATGTTTATAATCCTCCCATATACGACACCGCAATCGCTGTAGTGAGTATCGTATGTAATTTATTTTCAATTCAGCTTAGTACGTAACGAATCCACCTAACATCTACAAACAATTATAATTGATTGCAGTGTTATTTTTTATTACATGAAGTAAGGCATCGGTGCATTGTACCGGATACGTTATCAAAATAATTTGCCGCTCGCATTTATTATTGTATAAAGTAGCTTACACATGTTTGCGTCCGTATATTTATGCGTTATGCTGATATAGTTCGTAATTGATATAATTTAATTATTTAAAAGTTAGTTAATAAAAGTAAAATATCGCGTTTTAAGTGGACCATGAGTACACATTTTTAAAATATCTTTTTTTTTTAATTTTTATTATTTATATTTATAAGTAAAGTTCAGCATTGTGAATAACATGTAATGGATAGTGTATATAGACTGTAATGATATACGCCCTCAAAAGATAATAGCGCGACTATCAGCGGAACAGTTAGTGGCGAAATGAGCAAAATTCGTTCCATGAAAGAAACATCCGATGTTTAAATTGCTTCCTTTTCGATCGCAGTGTGACTATTGGAAGCACACGTATTATACAACGTTATACACGTTGTATACTTATTGCTAGTAACATTTGACGTAAGCAATTAAGTGCATTTTGGATGTTTAGGTACCTATATGATATTGACTACCCGCTACCCGCTTGACTACTATTTGATGACCCGCGTGGCGGAGCGGTCTGACACGCAGTGGTTTCCGGGTTCGATCTCCGGTCAAACAGATATCTGAATGATGAATTTAGATTTCTGTTCTGGGTCTAGGTGTTTGTGTATGCGTCTTTGTATGTGTCCATGGCACCCACGACACAGGGTATCCTAGTGTAGGGCTGTGAGTGTATAAAGCGTCTTTAAAGCGTCTTTATATATTTATTTTTAAAAATATATATGTTTTTAAAATTTTCTCACATCACTTCAAAATTGTTAAATCAACTTGTAATATGTTCTCAAATAACTGCGTTCTGGGTTAGTACTTGATAGCTTTTAATAGTAATTTAATTTGTATTTTTCGTGTATGAGTCAGTATTAAGCGTATAGCTTGGTAGCTTTTAAGCTCTAGTTTAATTAGTAATTTCAGCTCGCATTCGTAACTACACGACGATTGCTTTGTCCGTGTAATTACAGAACTCATACTCGCTGTATGTACGTAGGGCTAGAAATGTGAACTAGTGAACGATACTAAGATATTTTCGGTGAATAAAATATAATTTCAAAGAAACTGATAGTCAAATAGATAATCATAATCACTTCGCATGATAAAATAATAATTTGGGGAGAAATCTCAATTCTACGGTATTAAAATTAAGATTCCACCTTCATTAACGCATGCAATTGTTTAATACAAACAACTGTCCAAAAAAGCATTATTGTTTGTGGTATAATTGTTTTTTGTGTGGGAAAATTAGTTTGCGTGTAAAATCCTTGTTGAATGCAGTAAGTATTATTAAATTCAATGAAATATTTATACAGTTCTTGCTCGCTCAACAAGGTAGAAGGTAAACAGGAATACTGCCATTTTGCATTAAAATCATTATTGAAACAGGTTGTACGTAACAATAACAATACACGTAGAATGGACGTCAAGCATAAAAATTGCACGGCTCAGAATTTATTCTGCCAATACAAATATGCAGTCACGAGATTATAATATATCTAAGCGCTTTGCACAATTGTGATATAAGTAATCTGATAGTTTATACAATCGTTCTAATCGATTAATTGTATGGCTACATTTAAAATATACAAAACAACAATAACGCAATTCGTGCAATACATTAAATGTAAACTAAAATAAGTACGTACACAAAATATACTTACACAGTAGTATTTTACTACTTTCATTTTTTATCTGCGGAAATTTCAATTGAAATAAATTACACACTGTTTAGGCTTATAATTAGGACTGCTAAACATTTTTACCCAAGTTACCTTACCATGAAAACGTATATTGCTGTCTAATTAAATACTGCCTGTTGCTTACTTTGTCGTGCTGGTTGGCAACTAGCGCCAGTTATTAATATATAAATCTATGAAAAGTTTGGTACCAAAGATGTATTTTTTTTTCAAAATGTAGTAGGCGGACATCGTCCAACTTAGATATTTGATAACTGATATATTTGGTATATGATGTATTTTGGATTGGTTTATTAATAATAGGCGTAAAACATTTATTCAACATTTTGTTGTTAAATATTTATTTACTTTTAAGTGTCAAGTGAGGTTTTTTTTTGTTAAACTTCAAATGATTACCAAGTATACAGAAAGAAAAAAAATATCTAATTGACGACTTGTAAAATTTAACCTAGGTAATATTCGCATTTACATAATATTATTGCGTCACAATATTAGGTAATTTTTACCTAAGTGCTAAGTGGGCTAATCTAGCAACCCTGATTGTAATAGCGTTGGTGTTATTCTGTCACGATTGCCTGTCAATATTTTTCTCCCGCATTCCAGGGAAAAATTGAATTATTTTGCCGCCCCGCCTACTGACGGTAGTGCACGTACGGTGCAATCGGTACAAGCGATTCGATTACTTCCTCCGTTCTTACTCTTTGGCTTTAATGTCCTATCTACCAATATGAAGATAAAAGTTCATAATCGCATTATCAGCGATATTATTTGTAATGAAATAACAAGTAAAATGTAATATTGTTTGTGTTCGCTGATAATATACGAATATCTTGGAAAATTCTCTTGTAATAAATCAATCAATCAAGTTTTTATGTTATTAAGATATAAAACATTGATTTTATATCTATACTGGTTGATGATTATTTGTTAGAGCTAAACAGATTCTTATTTCGCATCGAAATTAATTTTAACTTTATTTACACGTTTGAAACGCAAGGCGTGATTGTCAAAAGAACATTGTACTGAAGAATAACTTTTTACTTTTTTGTTGTACTTATTTAGCCACATACAAGAAAGAGGAAGATAGAGTTAAAGGAAAGTATTGTATACATTTAACTTAAATACACTTTTATGGGTTAAAAAAATGACATTTATAATAATTTAATTCAAAGTAGATTATTTGATTAGACGTTCTGTATTCTATTGTATAGATAACATTTCAGGTTTTACTAGTAACATAGTGTAAAAACAATATTCATTAGCGATATTTTACTTTACAAAACTTTTTTCTAGAAAGGTTTTCCATGAAACCTTATGCTAAATGTTATCATTTATATTCAAATACCGAACCTCGTAGAACAACTTGTATTTCTAAGAAAAGTTTTATGAGAACATAAAAGGTAATCTCTTTATCGATCTTCGTAACATCAGAATAAGTTATCTTTGATGTTATGGTTAAGCTAACTTGCAAAGTCATCGAGCGTCCATAAACTAGGAATATCAGTGAGTGAACTATAATGCAAAGCTCGAAGCGAGTGCATTTTGCCACCATCTCGTTTATAAATGCCTTTGTAGTGCGTGTAAGCGAAACAGAAACATGTAAACGTAAAGGCTTCGCTGAAGTTCGTCGGTCTAGGCTCCAAGCCGCCCGCCCGCCCAGTCGCTCCTAGCGCGCCGCCCTGTTCACAGTGTGACAGTATCTCATGATTTATTACTCTTTTATCACTTACTAATGTCACTGAACATAACCGTGAGGTAGCGAGTAAAGTTAAGTGTCGGCAAGTAAATATTTTATGCTGTAGTGAATTGGTGAGATATTTTTTATATTCAATCTGTTATCTGTGTTCTGTGATAATATATAAGCGTTATGAAATCGAACTGTAATTAGAGTCGATTAATGCTGATTGAATTTCTTTTGTAACAAATAGTTATCACTTAATAGGAAAAATTAATCTTTTTAAAGTCCTTAGTGTAGTGTTAAATTAATCTTTTTAAAGTAAATATCATCAGATTGGACTTTGTATCTACTAAGTTCATTATTCATACATAATTTATTCGTATATTTGATCATTTGCATAAAATTAAAGGGACGATCTGCTGATATCATTTGCGAGGTCCCGATCCCTTCAATGGTTCATTATAGCGATTGTGGCACGCAATATGATCAGTCATTGGATTCATATGTGTAATAAACAAATATTCGTTTGTAATATTGTGATTCAAGTGAAGATAATTCTTGTTATTGGTTTTTAGTGTGTGATTCTATTTTTTATTTATATTTATCTTATATTTTAAAGTATGAAATGATTCATTTATTATAAAAGGAAAAATAAAATATGATTGCGACAATAATTCCCACAAAATTTATCACTTCGATAATGATTCATTATCTTTAGCTTTAAATAGTGTTATTTGTTCTTGTTATCTTAAATTTAATTATTAATCAGAAAATCTCAAAATTAGACAATTTTTCAGTGTTAACAAATATTTGAACATACCTTCTTTTTAGGGTATATATGTATATATATATATTGATTATTTTACTATGGATATAATCGATTCCAAATAATGTATACATAGAGTTATGTAACTATATTTACAAAGTTAATCAATAATTAAAACTAATATATGTATACAAAAGATTCGAACGTAATTGTTTTGGATTTTAAATACAAAATATTATCACGATATTGGAACATAAAGCCAATTTTTACCCAAAGCGTAATTAGGATTTCGCCTTTTTTCTTGGAAATGAAGTAATCTATTTAAGAGAGGGCTGATTTTTTGTTCAAAATTTTCCCTCCCGCATCTGCGTCACGTACTCTGTAGCCGGATGACGAAACCTTCCACCTTCAATTGTTGTTCAGAGGAAAGGGGTGACACCCTCGTATGCACGTATCTCCATTCAAGTGGAAGCTCTGTTGTTCATACGCACTCCAGCTCTTTGTACCTTCTGTACAACGTTCGTTACTACATTTATTACGGCTCGCAAACGTTTTTCTGTTAATTATTGATTTTTGTGTAGCAGTCGAATATGCATCCTAAGAAAGATGTTTTAATTTTAAATTACTAAAATTAATTGGTACGTTTGTTTTGAGACAAGTTTAAGGACGATTGTTTTTTTTATACACATTACGATAACATCGTCGCAAAATAATATTTATTTTATTGACAGAAGTAGAATTGAAACAATGAGGGAAAAATTAGAATTTTTTAATATTATCATGTTTTCACCGTGTATCTAGAATAGAAAGCTTTACACCGAACAAGTGATTTAGATAACTTATATTTTCATAGGTGAATGATGTAACCCTTTCTGTCCCTCGCCACTGCTTTAAATTACCCCATGTAATAATTACGAGCTAAAACATTGGGGTGGGTTTTTTCTTTATACATAAATTCGCAGTCTCGTGCGTTAGGGGAGTTCACGTAAGAGTCGTAATATTTGCGAAATAATATTACCATACCAGGTTTTTAATAGTTTTTAATATTTACAATTGTTTAAATGTACATTGTTCTACTGTAACAGTTTTCGTAGTACTTTGTTTAAAATATTTTAAACGTGAAATGACCCATAATTAAGTCAACTTCATATTTGTATCCCAACAGATATGATAATAAAACGAATGATATGGCGTGATAACAACCCGATTAATACGAATTTGATTCAGCTAGAAGCGATTATTTGTGTGCTACAGAAAATAAATCTTGTTTAATACTTACAAATGTACTACGCGTTAAAACAAATTGAAAACATGGCCGATACTAAAACAAAATCATTAAGTACAAATTATGATGAAGATTTGATTCAGCATAACTTATAGTATTAAAAAAAATATGTTTCCTTTGTTACAGTTCACAGCGTGGGTGGATGCCGTGATATTTGTGTTTAGTCTAGAAAACGAGATTAGTTACAACACTGTCTCCAATTACTTCAATAAAATGTCTCACTATCGGAATTCTGCAGAAATACCGATAATACTAGTTGGAACTCAAGGTAAGTTATCTTTCTTATTTCATCATCATCATCATCAACCCTTTACTGTCCCACTGCTGGGCACGGGTGACGGGTCTCCTCTCACAGTGAGAGAGGTTAGGCCATAGTCCACCGCGTTGGCCAAGTGCGAATAGGTAGACTTCACACAGATTTTTGAGAACCTTGTTTTTTTAAATGAACTCTCGAGTGTGCAGGTTTCCTCACGATGTTTTCCTTCGCCGTTATAGCAAGTAATAATTAATTGTTAATAGTAATACGCACATAATTCCTTAAAATTCAGAGGTGCGTGCCTGGGGTTTAAACCTGGGACCCCACGACTGAGTGGCCGTAATTCAACATCTAGGCTATCGTTGCTTTTTTATAATGATTTCTTATTTATAATGATTAAAATAAAATTAATATACTACTAACTTTTTTGTATTAAAATATTCGCATCTATATAGGTCAGTTATATTATTCAAATGTCTTCCATACTTGACACAGCCTTGCGGTAAACACCTTTGACCTTAAAGAGAAAGTGTTTTGGTCGATTATACCATATTACGTGCGCACGTGTTGATGCCTTCGCTGAGTTGTTATGAGGCCGATGATTAACATATTATAATTTCTGTCCGTGTTTCTAATAGATTATTTCCTATTTAATGATCTGTTACTCCTCCAGATGCCATAAGTGAAAGCAGCCCGCGCGTCGTGGACGACAACCGTGCTCGCAAGCTATCGAATGAACTCCGAAGGTGTTCTTACTACGAGACGTGTGCGACGTATGGCTTGAATGTCGAACGAGTATTCCAAGACGGTTAGTAAAACGAATACGTTTACTTTTTTTGTCGAGATGATGTCATTCCAAATGTACTTTAAATTCGCTGGTCGAGAACGGTTTCAGTATTTCGCTACAATTCTATTTTAAATTTGTTCAAGTTTTTGTTTCTGTACTATATCTTTAGCTACATATTATTTCTTAAGACAGAAAGAACGATTTCAGTATTTTTGCGCTTGTGTAATAAATAGTAAAAGTAAATTAGGGCACTTTTATTCATAAAAATTTAAAAGTCAACACATTTATTAAAAACTTGTTACAACTACTATACTTAGTACTTTATTAAGTAGAAAAATGCACAACAAACGACAGTAGGTACTAAAATTAATTCAATTGATTAAGCCGATCTGTTACATAATATCGTTTTTTGCATTCGTATGCACAAATCATTTTGCGTGACGCTGCGTCTCCTGAATGAAGATATTAGATAGCTCGTGTTGCTACGCATGGGGAATTCTGTGCGCCGCAGTGGTAACACCGGACCGGTGGTGCGCGGTCGTACGATTCGTACATTCGTACACTCTAGTTCGTTCATCGTTCCACATTGTTTACATTTTTTGAGGCGGACGCCGTTGAATGTCACCGGCATTCCATCTGTTGTTGTGTGTTATTTAATATTATCGTGGTATTTCTGAATGGCGAGATGGATAAAACGCTCATTTTCAAATCTAACATGTCTCCGATATCGAGCCTGAGACGTCGGAGTTCATGTTACAATATTCAAAGAGCCGAGGAGCGCGACCGTCGGAAATCGGCTAAATTTGAATGTGCGTGTACATTTACCGTTTATTAAAATGTATTGTTACCGTGTTCGGAATCAGAATAGTGTTTTAAATATTTTACGTTTTATAAATTGAAGGCATTTGTTGAGTGCGTGGTGATTTTATGTGTGTTGTTTTCAGCGTGTCAGAAGATCGTGGGCACGAGACTGTCTGCATCTTCCCAGTGCTTATCCGGGGGATCCAGGCCTGTAACACCTCAGCCGTTGGCTAATTCACCAAGCCACAATCATTCTACATTTCTTTACAAGGTAAAAGAATTAGAATATTCATTTATTATTTAATTTAATAATTTTAGATAAAGTGATCTTAACCTTTCGATTAAACTTCTTACAATGTTTTGTGTTAACTCTCGTGGACTTATCTAAATTTATCTGGAATTTCTGAATCTTGATAATACGTTAAGATTGTTACAATATTTTAGACCATGTGATGATAAAAATATTGATAACACAGACAAAAAGATCGTCACAAAAATTCCAGTACAAGTTATACTCAAGTCATAATGATTAATTCGAATTAACAGTACATTGGTGTCGTTTTCTTTGAGTAACTTATGGTTAAATACGAACATAGTAAAATAATAATAGGTGCATACTAAAAAGACAAATTGTTCATATCAAGTATAATTTATATTAAGTAATAGTATTTTAAAATCTCATAAAGTTAAAATGAAATAAATTATTGACACAATTATAGGTAAATAGCGATTACAGCAATAAAAAAAAAATGTTCATCTGTACAGATAGTACAATTTCCAAATTTGTTTATTGTGTCACTAATTATTAAATAGTCAACTCCCTTTCAAAATAATTTATATGTTTAGATTACTATGTCAATCAACACAGAAGCTTTTGTTTGTAATTATTTTGTCCTAAATTTTATCTACTCACACACCCACTCTTAATTTATTATGATAATACTTAGTGATTATTGTGGGTGTTATAGCCATGCACAACAATTGTATCGAAACTCATTACATCAATAATACATCTTTTTATGCTATTGTATTTTGGGTTTGTACGGTGTCATAATGAATACATACTTATCCGAAGTGTTCCAGCTCAGGTAGGATTTTAATAGTACCTGAGGTTGATTGCATATGCCCTTGGACAATAGTTTCCACTTACTATCACGTAGGCTACATGCTTGTTGACTGCTTAGTACTACTTACTTGGGGATTAAACTACATCAGTATGACAAAATATGCAGTCCTAAAATACTACCTTCAATAGGTATAATGTTAACTGTTACTAACCCACATTTCGAAGTACTAAATTGAAGAGTAGATCTGCAGTTAAGGCCCTATTAATGTTGCCGTCAATCAATTAATTGGGGCACTAGCAGATGAATATTGATATCAATTTACATTCTATATTTAGCCCATAGCTATAAGGTTTATAATATGCATAGTTCATAAAAGACAAGTTACTACCAGGACCTCTACATTCCTCATGGACAAGTACTTTTAGAATAACAACCCAACAAAAAGCAGAGGAACACTGTGGGGATTTAGCCAGTAGTAGTCCAGCATACTTCTCCGTTGTTCAAGTGATTGAGTGAAACCTATACAGGGTTTTTTTTTTTTATTTGTTGGAGTAGCAAACGAGCATGCAGTCCACCTGATGTTAAGTGGTAACTGCCGCCCATGGACATTTGTGGTCCACCCCAGATAAGACCAGAATCCCAACTGAAGTCGACCACAGATGCGTTG
>DWRA01000664.1:0-22194 GCA_018250295.1 Spathilepia clonius | reverse complement strand
TGAGGACTAAGTTGGAATGCCTCGTTAAGTTTATCTCCCTTACCACACCCTTCAAACCAGAGCACAGCAGCGCTTAAATAAGTGTGGCGGTGGTGCCGCCGGAGTCGAACCACAAAGGGGTCTACCACCTTTAAAAATGTTATCAAATATTTTTTTTCATGAGAATGTAAGAGAAATAGTAGTTACACACTATGAATTACCGAACGCGTATACGACTTTATATTTTGTTTTAAAACTCAAAAGATATAATTATGTTACAAAATACAATTATTATGCATAAGGTTATTACTGCTACTATATACATTTTTTATTACAATCTATTTACTTTAATTTATATTAAGTGAAAATCGTAATTATTTGTAATTAACGAGAAATATTTGCAATAGGTACACTAGCTAATTTATTTTTAAATAAAGTTTATTTGTAATATTATGTACACGTATCAATTAAAGATGTACTTAAAATAATCAACACATTGCAATTTAAAAGATAGTCCAGTATCGGATATAATGAAAAGTTAGAAAAAAGATATTTAAATAGGTATATACTTCAAAGATAAACCAATATGTAATAATATATAAATATAATGCAAATGTACATGTCACAAATAAAACATAATATTGAATAAAAAAGACCTGATTCTTTGGAATTGTAGCCTATGTCACTCCTAATTTAAGCAAATCCAACGACGTCTCATGTTAAAATTCGTCAAGTTATTTAAGCTGTAGAGCATGTAAAATAATGTGATATACAAACATACATACATTCGAAAAGCAGTACCATCTACAGTCGAGTCAAAAAGACTTTTACGAGTTTAATTGGCGGGACATAACTGAAACTATTATTCAAAAATATTAGATATTCAACGTGGCGTTAAGACCCAAAAAAACAGATTCAATAGACGCCATCCACAAGCCACTTGAGAATGCAATTGAAAAAGTCGTCTAAAAACAATAATTCTGGCTTATATTTGAATTGACAATAGATAAGAAAAGGTTTAGTTTTTTTTGTGACAATTGTGTACAGATAACAAAGGGATTCTACAGGTTCGACCTGTCATTGTTCCGAAGTAAATTTATTTTTGATGAAGTCTAAAGTCGGTGTCGTTTTAACACATTTGACGCATTTTTTTGTTTGCCATTTATGTGTACGGTCTGTGGCCCGTTTGGCACACATGGGCCCAACATGTCCATTGTGCTTTGTGAACTGATCCTAATGAATGTTGGTGTGAACTTATTATTTCTTTTTCACTGTTATAAATAACACTTTTCAAAAGATTTCTCACGGTGATATTTTACCGTAATCTTTCTGTGTATAAACAGAATATTTAATGATGAAGTGATATATTTAAATATAACCTTAATATAGGTCTGGATTGTTTGTTTTAAGATTGTAATGACTTCTTAAATGAGCTTCAGTTCTTATCTCTGTTCAATTTCTACAAGCTTCTAACTTGCAATTGTTTTGAAGGTGGTAGAATTATTTGTGGTTCGACTCCGGCGGAACCACCGCCACATCTATTTCTGCCTAATAATAGCAGTGTCAAGCGCTGCTGTCTTCTGGTTTGAAGGGTGTGGTAAGGGAGAATAACTTTTCCGAGGCATTCCAACTTAGTCCTCAGGGGTAGCAACGCATCTGTGGTGGACCTCAGGTAGGAGTTTAGTCTTATCTGGGGTAGATTGCAAATGTCCATGGGCGGCAGTTGCCACTTGCCATCAGGTGGACTGCATGCTCGTTTGCTGCTCCATCAAATAAAATATATAAAATATATGACAGACAGCGATTGTCAAACTTCAACACAGTTTAACTGAAAAATTTGGACTTGATAACAATTTTTACGTACGCGCACATCATTAATATGGGAAATATTAAACACATTTCAATGCATTCCACTTATCCCCTACTGTTGACCCAAACCAGGATAAAAGCCAATGATCATGTTAGTACAGAAAACCTTGATAGTTGAAAAACACGGATTTTCCTCATGTTGGTCTGTAAGGGACAACACGAAGTTTTCAAGCGCGCCGGTATTCGTATATCGAAATACATAACGCGCGTTCAATTACGAACACCAAATAGCATAATATTGTTAGAGTTAAAACTAGCCAACATCGTCATCATCCACTTTGTTACTATCCCACTATTGGGTTCGGGTATCCTCTCAGAATGAGAACGGCTTAGGTCACAGTCAATCACTATTGTTTAGTGCAGATTAATAGACTTGACACGCTTTTGAACTTTTTAGACAGCACTCAGATAATATAGATTTTATCACGATGTTTCAACAAGTAATAATCAAATTATAATATGAAAGTTGTTTCGAAAAACAGAGGTGAGTTGAATCTTGGACCCAAGAATCATATGGGAAACCTAAATTAGTACCACTAGAGTACGACTTCATTTCCTTTTTTACCATGTATAGAAATGTACGTATAAATACTGGTATACTGGGGCTGCGTGGTCGAGTGTTCTCCGTACAGGATTGTTTCGGAGAGAAGTGCCCACATGTGGGACGTACACGCGCGTTGCCAAGGGACGCACCGTCCCGACACGCGCCGTCTCGCAACAAAGACACTCGGGTGACTTTTGACTTTGTGGTTAAGCTTCATAATATAATTGAGCCCGAACAAAATCCGGCCGAGTATTACCATACAATGGGCCAGTCAGTTCCGTCGAGCCCGCCAGGTCGTGGAGGGCAAAAAAACACTACCACTTGCTACAACTAACGGCTAAATGTGCCAACTGAGTTTGTGAAGAGATACAACAGTGAACTTTATGATTTGGTGATTGAGTTGGGAATTATTTGCGTCAGTTGAAATTTACGTCGTTGTTTAGATGGCGAGGAGGTTGGCAGGCGTCCATCGAAGGCAGCCCATCATGAGCTCGACGACTGTTTGACGGGTGACAAGAGTCAGTAAAAACGCGAGCGTAACTTACCTACTGGCCGATCGAGTCGGCTATATACCCAGTTTTGAGTTATTGCATCGGCTCAAGTTTTTGCCGGGTCGTCTCGATGTCACTCGATTCTTTTTAGCGATCGATGTCCTTTGTTTACTTTGCTGTCTCGATGAGACTTAAGCGTTGAGGTTTCTGACGTTTTGTGACTGGCCGGCTGTTTTGTGACCGTTTTGGAATTCTCGGGCCGCGCAGGAATTGACGTCAACGTTGAAATAATGAATGGAATTGTCACTTACAGCATCACGACGGAGCGAGCCGCGTGTCGGACATACTTGCAGCGGCGATTGCATCATCCGCACCTACCGTACCTACCGTACCTACAGGTACCTACAGCATGATTGCGATACATGCTCAAACATAATTTATGTCACCCATATATTCTAACACGTTCTATTTGTATTAAATACGGGTTTAAATGCGCTGCAAACAACATTTCAATTGACATATTGAGATAAGCATTGTATCTCAATACTAAACGCAATTATGCAAATTATTACGTAATCCACCTTAAGAATGCAAGCTCAATGATGGGGAGGACTCTCATGAAATGAATCTTTGAGATAACTATATGAAATACTAGGCGCTAGTGCGTGGCTCTACTCGCAAAGTTCAGTAAGTGACAGTTGTAACGGCTGTATCCTAACCTTAAAACACGCAAATTCACCTAATATTTATAGATGTCTATTTAATTTAAAGTAAATATAATTATATGACAATTGTCCTAAATGTTTGTGATTTCGAAAACTGCGTCTCAACTAAGATTATAGTTTAAATTCCAAACGAATAACTAAACATTCAAAACAGTAATATAATCTCAATAACAAACGTTTATTTTATTGCAAATATATACATACGTGTTCCTTTATTTTTGCAAATACAGACACACAAATGATACAGGTTTATTATATTACGTGTAGAATTAAGAGGGTACACAGTGACAAATTCCAATGTATGTACTTCTGAGTTGTTACGATTACTTGGCATTTAACCGCCTGGATAAACTGCAGGTGCTAGTAATCAGGTGAAAAACTTGCATTAAACCTTCAAACATATCCATCAATCACCCGATTGACGACTGCCGTAATGGTACGACTGGCTAGCGCTACTGAAATGAGGTCCAGGATTCAATTCTCAGCACGAGTGACAAGTAATGACAGGTGGACATTCCGACTCATTTTTTTAGAATTATATATAAATTTCTATAATGCGACATACGTATGCGGTCCTAGTCCGAGTATGCATGGCGGTATGGCGCAGGAATCTGTTAAAATACCTCGTACAAATACTTAAAAGAAAAAGATTTTCTGTACAAATATTATAAATATACTTATTTATTTTGGTTTTGTTAACATACCTACTTTTTGCTAAATGCGAGTATATATACAATATCATAAAAACACATTTTTTTTACCATAACGGCTGGACCGAATTTGTCAAAACTTTCTCTAGTAAATAGCTGATAATATAAGGAGTAACTTAGGCCACTTATATTTTACAAAATGTTTTAGTGTGCTGCGCAAAATAGTAAACCTTATAAAACGAAGATATAACATTTTAGTTATATGAAGTTATATTATGTTATATTTTCAAAATGTGAGTGAAAACGCAAATTGTAAGGAAACAAATTTTATAAGAAGAAGACTTATTTTATGGCATAATGATTTTAAAATCTATAATTTACTGTTTTAATTCGGATTACATACACACAGTAAAATATTTAATATAATATTTAAATCGGTAGACACATTGTATAATAATAACAAGTAATATATAACAAATACTTAAACTATACAAAAATTGGTTTTATTACTTAGTAAGCAAGTTAAACTAGACAGACAGACAGACAGAATTTTTAATAAACAAGACGAACGATGTCTCCTTCACGGAATTTTTTGTGTAAAGGCTAGTAAGTGAGGAGTTTTGTATATGCAAATAAGGCTAGGTCTCAATAGAAAAGCACTAACAAGTGTGCCACGCATCCTTTAGTGAGAGTTCAGTGTTCGACAGAGAGGAGTTTTCTCTACCGTAGAAAACAGTAAGTAATTAGGTATTCGATGGCATTGGGCACGTCTCACAATGGTAATATATAGCGCTCGTCAGGTGCACGAATTGCTCCACATAGAGTTACATTCGACGGAACGGGTACGATACTGTCTGGACGACGTTTTAGTTTTAAATTATGTATGAGGCAACTTTACTCCTCAGGAGTGGCGAAGCATTTGTCATTGGTTTCAGGTATAATTACTGTCCTTTATGAGCCGCAGTGACCACTTACCACAGGACCACATGTTCGTTTGGTACTTGAAAATGAGTGTTAGACATACTATAATTTACTTTGAACGATGTATCGTGCACACAAATCACAAAATCAAACACCTTAATTGTAATGTTGTTATAATTGGTAACATTACATCTCAAGACCGTGTAACATCCTGTTATTACAATCATCTATGTAATGTAAATGAATACATGTTATGTATTATAACTTAAAGCCCACATTGGAAGTAGTAATGCTATCAAGAACTAATTAATAGGGAGCGTTCTATTTGTCTCAATTTATTATAAGGTAAGACTGTCGGCTTGTTTTAGTTATTATGTAATTTTTGCATATAGGTCATAAATTATAGAAGAACCTTTGTTTAAAAGTTCGTGTAATTTTGTAAATCGCAAGAATAAATACCAAAAGCAACAACAACATATAGTAACGTCTCACATAAGTGCTATTGGAAAGTGTTTTTACTTAATGAAATCATTATTAATACTGTCTACATTGCAATAAACTTACTATATTAAGGCGGCTTAGCTTCAACCTACACCTCCAGGGCTTTTACTCAACTACGTTTAAAAAATAAAATTCTATCGTAGTGCACGACTATTTTTCGCCCTCTTTTTCCGACTTGAGAACTAACAAATACACGGCTATTGAACAAAGTCGGATGACAAAGTCGTATCGTTCCCGCACGCTGCAAAGCGCTCGCACGACACTTTCTACGCACGACGGGCCGCACATACGCAACACGACATCCGGCTGTTTGTTTATGTGTCTGTTTGTTTTCACTGCTGCGCCGCACAGTAGTGCGCCATTTTCTCTGCTATCTATGTTATGACTATCTCACTGTGTAAGCCGGCACCGAGCCTCATGGGGTTTATGTGTTCCTATTTTAGTGACAACAATCATGTCTGCTGACAACAAAGAATCTTTTGCTAATGTTAGAGGTTTGAATATTACTTTTGCCCAAAATATCATATTAAGAAATAATTTTATGTAATAACATTATTTTTTCTTTTCTCGGCTTCTGAATTTAATTGGTATAGAATTAAATGTATGTAATTAATCATTTCATAACCGCTTTTTATAGGCTTTGAGATTCTACATTGGCTGCTAAGTACCAACCAAATAATTTTCACGTAAAATAGTTCTAACATTTTATATACAAATAAACAGAAATACGCTGTCCGTGTGTTGAAATAATAATGATTTAATTTTTTGCCGTTTAGCAACGAAACTCTGGAACCGTATTTAGGATCGTAACAACATACCGTTTCTTTTAAGTTCCCGTGTACTAATAATAAATATTTAATGTTGGTTCGGAATCCAAAGAAGTTGTTTCGCTATAATAACGAATATCCAACCGGGACCAAATCCGCGACGAACCAAATATATCTAATTCTCTATTAGGAACACGTCGCACCAAATTTTCTTTCCCATACACCGTTGCAATAATTTACGGCGACGTTTATACAAATTTATTAAGCGGCTCTACAAAATGATTATAACAACATTCTTCAAGTTTCTGATTTCTGATATCGGATATATCGGCCCTACCATCTCGTATGTATATGGTAATATGAATTATGCAGTCGGTTTGTGTATCAAACGTCATGTAATATGCAATTGAATTATGAGCGTATAATTTTTTTACAAAAGTAACATTTAAGAAAATATTGAGGAATGTGCCAGCTCTATGTTTGGGTTGCATGCCCCGGTCTTTACATTTTTTAAATGTTCCTTACAACGTCTATGCACGGAATTTGTTATTAATATTTAGTTAAACGAAACTTTTATAAGAAAACCCGTATTGCACAATGGCAATTACTTTGGCGTGAAATGCAAACGGTTCGGGTTTCATTCCTGGAGAAATTTGGTAAAATCCTTCATGGCTCGTTTACAGCCTTAGCACCCTCACTGGATTTAAGGATATGGTCAGGTAAATTCACCTTAAACTAAGCTTACTCTATAATATCAACTAAACTTATTACTCTATAATATCAACGTATCCGTGACCGACCTCGAGTGAAACTACAACATTATTTACGTGCTCCTTTCGTATTTCCAATTAAGACTTAAGAGGATTGTAACCATAACATGTTATAAATAAAATCATGCAAAACTCCAGTAGAACACTTACTAATTTCAAAGGTTGCACTGCACAAATTGAAAAATCTTACACGTTGATGAACGCGGGCCTAGCAGCTCTGGGCCGGCGGTCACTATAAATCGTATTTTTAACTGATGACTTCATAAAATAATAAACGTCTATAAAATCACGCAGTTCGTGTCACAGAAGACACACGTGTGACTTAAATTGATATTAGACCGGAATCGTTGTGCTCTTGTTAAAAATACAATAAAATCAATTTATTGATCGTGAATTTCCGCATAAAGTCCGCCACGATATCCATTTACTTGATAAATGCAAATGAACGTGACGTCAATGCTAATAAAACAACCAATACCGAGTCTCGCTTCTATTTTTTTTTTATTTTCTTTAATATTTATGGTAAACGTAGAATAGAATAGAATATTTTGTAGTAGGTCCGTTAATTCTAATTCAATTTCAATGTGCGTTTTTCCCAAACTAAACATTGGATAGTGTATTGAAGAATCGCAGTAATTATATCAATAGTAATAGTAATATTACATATTTTCTATTTCTTAATGTATTACCTGAAATCAAGCTTCTCGCAAATATAACAGCCCCGTAAAGTTTTAATTAATTACCTGCTTTATATTTTCTCCGACATTTAATGTAAACGATTTGATAGACAAACAGAAAACCATTTAATAATTTCCATAAATATTCTTATTTTCAAATTCTGGTACAGAACATTAAAACTTTATTGTGACGGCATCATTAACATAAAACTGTTGAAACACTAAAAGCATCGAGATTTTTATCATAGTTCCCTCATTAATGTTTCTAAGCTAGAAGTTTTATAGATATATTTTAATCGTGGCAGACTTGGTGTCTGTGCATTTTTATGATTGTAAAGTCGCACCAGATGTTATAGAATTGATTGTTGAACTGTAAACATAGACATTTCTTACATATTTTTGATAACTGCCACCATACAGGTGCATATTTTTTATTACAATCCCATGGTATATTTAGCATGTAATCATTACCGTAACAAAATTTTGAGATACTTTGTTTCTCATCAGGTACGTATGTATGTAGTATATTTTTATATATCAAATACTCATTCTACAAAAACATGTTATTTAATTAAATATATGAAACGATGAAATATTAAATTTATTCAATTAAAGGTCCCAATTTTATGTTCGTTTTATTTCATAGACATGTTTATATAGTGTGAATGTATTAATGTTATTTAAAATAAGGCAGTCGCGGACAGATCGCTAGTCGCGAGTGTAATTAATTATGCGACATTAACGTGCTCTATTATCAATAAATTTAAACCTAATTAATATTCACATCATTTTGTAGCGTTTCCAAATTTTAAGCGCCGATCTCCTTCTCTATATTTTATACCTCTGTGGTATATTTGATTAGTATTTGCATTTCGACTGGTTCACCTAAATATTCAACGTATAAATCACGTTATGTAAAGTTATGGATTTTGTGCAAACAAATTATAGCAATACATTGAATTGATATCTTAAGGAGATTGAAGTTTCCCTGCAATACTGGAGTGCAGAAGCACCATAAGCGCACTTAGCACGTAATAACTCATAAACTAAATAGTTAAAACTCTTTATCGATCGGGTCGGGAATCGACCCCAGAAACGGACTGAATCGTCAATTATGACATATGACCCACTGTAATTATTTCACTTAATAAAACATTCAGACGAAATCGAATTTATTTTTTTAATCTTACATACATACGTACCTACAAGAGTACAAAAAATATGATACCTGTTCTATTATATTTATCTTTGTAATGTCGTTGAAAGGTCCTACTTTGTGTTTATAGGGATATTAGACGATTAGGCAGGATTTAGTGCTGCTAATCGGCGATATAAAGCCTAAAAGTTTCATATAAATTGTTTCTTCGCCCCAAAATAGCAACCGAAAACATTGTTCGGTTGTCGGTGGATTTCTTTCGTATCGATTGAGCGTTACCCGTCGTTTAGTATGCTAGCCACGGCGGCTACGCTCCCGATTGGAGGTTTGCTCTATTTGGACGCGCCTTATACAGCGCCGGACGTGTGACGACAGCCGGCGACGTGATGCATCCCGCGCCCGTCTCCGCTTCTCGCTTTGTCGCTGGACAATGCCTACAATGATCTCATTGCCTAAGGCTAATAGGCCACATAATGCTACACGGGTAATACATTCTTTTTGCTAATGACTTTTTACATTCTAAATGCATGAGGCAGACGAGCCATCTGATGGAGAGTAGTCGCCGACGCATCTGATATTTGCAACATCATTTTTCGATTCATTTTGTGAATCCCTAGTCGTTTCGTCCCGGGAATTCCCCGGAAAGAAGTTCGTGTTTAACCATAAAAATCCCAACTTTAGTTTGAAGCTAGCAAATGCTATCTGAATAGCTAAATGATTAAATTCAGATAGCATTCATGTTTTGTGCGAATTTTGGTTACAATGTCTTGAGTGGGCATTTCACATTAGGTGTAGTCCTAATGTGAAATGCCGCTCGCTTGCTACTTTTAGCTAAGACTCTTTGAATCCATAATGATTAATTGGTAATGATTAATAATTTGGGTACAAAAGAAATTCTTTGCTCAGCGATACAGGTGCGCATTGAAAATAAAATAGGCAATAAAATAACATAACAAGCAAACATAACAATACATGATATATTTTAATTCTCTATTATAAAGATGTCAGCAAAGAAAACACAAGTGGTAAATTTTAAATTAACATTCTAATTTCTTAAAACCTATTCTTTTACATAGCAATTCAAAAGAAACATTTTATTGTTCGTAGTACACCTCAATAAATATAGGGGCAAAATAATTAACTTAATTAATCATAACAGGTGGCCTACTTTTCATTTTATTACGAGTCAAAAATATGAAGTAGAGCAAACAGTGGTTCGGTGGCGGTGCACACCGGAGGAAAGCATTTCCCTGACACGGTTTCCGCACAAGGTCGACGGCCGCGCCACGGTCGCTCCGGAGATTTTACGAAATGCCTGAAAAATGCAAAATATACAAGTCAAACTCTTTTACTAACATGTAACATGAGTAATTAAATCCAGACAATTGTACGAATGATAGCTTTATTATAAAGCAAGCTAGACCCTTATTTAGACTGCGGTTGCTGCACCGCTCGCAGACGTCGCTGTATACATCAGTATACACGACTGAACGCAAGTAGGACTCCAGTACTATTTAACGTTAATTACACAATAATGTATATCTATGAGCGCTATGACTACTTACTTGAAAGGTAGAAGAACTAGTACGTTCGACTGGGGTGTGCTAGCACTATATCTATTGCTAGGGTGGCACAGTGCTTGCATGTTAGTGGAAAAGAATGGACTCTGAATGGTCTGAGTCCTCAGGAGCAATACATCTTTGATCGAGTTTGGACAGAACCTCTGTTCTATATGGATTTGATTACAGAAGTTTATGGGCTCTAGTAACTATTAAATATCACGTACATTTGTATTATAAACAAAGTTTGTATTAAACCACTAAATACAAAGTATAGTACTAAAAATTAAGTGACTTAGTGAAGATAAGAGAAAATATCACACATGAAATGAGCTTCAAAAGTCATAAATATAAAAAACTTATATGAAACAAACAATGCACACATACGAGTACTTGTTAAAAGAGTACCTATAAATATTAGGTACAAACAGAGTTGCAACTCCAACTGAGCAATAAGTAAGATACTAGCCGCGTCGAGCCCCAAGCGGCTGTTGCCCCAAACACCAATCTCGAACAGGTGTGAGAAGTTATCTAAAGTATGAAAATGGTCAGTGTGATAAGCGTCCGCGCTTCGGCGATTACCATAAACTGCCCGCATCCCCGCAGTACTATCTCAGTGGGGATTGGAATATATAGGCTGTACTTTTGATGTCGTTATAATTTTTATTAATCTGAGTGAAAATTAAAGATTCCTATTTTTAGGTTTTGTTGCATAGACGTGGTACAGAACTTTTTATTCCCTTTTGTCGTAACAGAGAAGGTTTATTTCTAAAGTCAGGCGAAAATATAAACGACAAATGAGTCATGAAATTTTAAAATATCCGCTAATTCGGGCAGTACTCGACTGTAATATTACTAGACACGATTTCATCCCTGTAGTGCTGCTCTCAAAAACTCAAATTAGTGACTAGTATATCAGGTAATAATAGAATATAGCTCAGCTTGTTTCCTACGTATTTTATAAAAGAGTATTGGTTGTGTCCCAGTTACGCATTAATTAAATTATGCTTGCATTAAGTAGGTAATTATTGATTTTACATTTTCCGTAAACAAAAATCAACGTGCTCTGGTTCTCCACAAAATAAAACCATTAGCGTGATATACAGTCCGTCTATTATTTATATATGTGAATTTTATCGGCGCATTTAATCTGACCTTTATTGGTATGGCACTCAAAATGAAGAAATTAGCATTTTTTACATATATCTTAAATGAGATCACATCATTTGATGACAAATATAAAAATTATCAACTGTCGAAAATCAATCCGTGTTAAAAGAATATATATTTTATACATTAAAAACACGCTTTGGACCTGGGTGATTGAGCAATATGCAGGACTTGTCAAATCTCAGAAAGAGCTAGATATTTAGTTACTAGGTATCCGACACTAGTGTAATAATAGTTGCAATTATTGCTATGGACCGAAAATGTAAAATCAAAACCATTTCAACTAAAAGTGCTACGAAAAATTCAATTTATCACTACCCTACGTGTACGCAGGCAAGTGAATTGAGTGCATTACATGAGCTAATTGAAAACTTACTCTCTCACTTTCATTTAGAAAGTTCTCCATGATGAACTGGTGACACTGAAATCTCACAATTGTCCTTGCCTAATATCTCCTAACTTCTAGCATTCACTGGAACTCATCTCAACATAATAGAAAACCTGTCCTTTTTTATTTTATAGCAATATCACAATCTTAAATAAGTTATTTTTGTGAAATTTAAGTTGCAAACGAGTATGCGGCCCGCCTGACGATAAATAGTCTGCACTTAAGCAACTTTAACCAACGCTATGTACTATTGGAGTCCCCTGTGCAGTCGGCCACGGACGGTTTGATATTTCTATATACTAACTTAAATGACTCCGGGTAAATATCTCTGCCTTCCCACATCCTTCAAATTAGAACACAGCCGCGTTTAACACTGCTGTTATAGAACCGACGTTGGTGAGATATTAGCACCGCCGAAGAAGAGCCACAAATCTTTCTACCGCCTTCCTAAACACAATACTAAAAAGGTAACAAAATACTATAACGTTAAAGTATCCTCCATGATATCGTAACTCGAGAGCAAACAAACCATTATTTTGAAGCAGGTACCCACAGGCGGCTAAATATGAAACAGGATGCATAATTCCGCGTGAGCTATGCGTTGTCGCAATTAGCCCGCATGGCACATAGCTTCGTCCGTTGCAACAATATATACGGTGTTTCCTTTATTGTTTATATATTTACGCCTATTAAACTTTACTTGTGAGCAAAACTTGCAGAAAACATGGAAATAGGATTATCACGGGTTATAAATGAGTTGTTACAAGTTTGCGCTCTACATATAGGGTTTCAGCCGAAGTTTCGGGCATTTCCTACTCCGATTAACTTTAGGATATTTAATTATTTCGAAATGTTTCGAAAAAATATTAAAATAATAATTTCGTAGAAGAGTACCTTACATCTGTGTTTTTTCCTATTCATAATTATACGTATAAACATATTTTTGTTAAAAAAATATGGACGTAATAATTACAATCGGATCTTATCAAACGGTATATGCTTATTTCAAATATTTAAATAATACATTTAAGATTAGATAAAGTTATATAACTTTACATCGAAAAATACATATTAGTGATTGGTAGATTATAATGTCACTATTAAGCATGTAACGATGCATAATTTATGTGTCCAATAATCAACTAATTTTAATGACTTCTGAAACTATAAAATGCACAAATGTAGAACTGGAAAAAAATTGTGATACGTTTATGCATTCACTTTTTACTCGCATATTCGATTATAACAATAACTCGAGATGGTTTTGCTTAACCATGTAAATATGGAAATGGACATGCCGCTGTAAAGTATTTCTTATGTAACACTCTTTCTTACAGACCATTTGTATTTATGGCTATCTGAAGGCCATTAATTAAACGCAATAATACCGATAATGTTGGGAGCGAATTCCATGCACAATACGCATCGGAAAAAATACTGTTTCCATGTATAATGTGCGGACGGCTTCGATACCGGCGATCGATGAGCTGTGGATACAGAAAAAAACTATTAGTGTCCGTACACCTACACAACTATAATACTGTATTCAATAATGATCTTACGTCAATAAATCATCACTTAAATAAATAGATTATAAAACTATAGAAGTCGACTTTGATATTCCAAATGAAAAGATATAGTAATAGTAAGGGTTTCTCGTTCGATACTTGATCAAATGGATGTAAAATTGACGGAGTTAATCTGTCTGGGGTCTGTATGTGTTTATTTCGTGATCCATAACAAAAGAAATACTAATGTGAAACATGTATTTGAAAAATCTTTGTTCATTTTAAACATTACCTTCCATAAAAACACTTGTACTTTAAATACTGACATCAATATCGGTTAACTGGTTCCATTATTACGATAGTAGTTACCGGTGGGGTGTATTTTTACATAATCGACTCCGCGCTGATTTGAATAAACACAGAGGCGAGTCGAGAATCGCCTTGTCACCTCATTATATTATCGAGTGACCCATTAAGGCCGGAGTTTAGAAACATTTTGCGAAACCGATCGCGGGGTCGTGAGTGATTCTGCATAAATCACGCTCGAAAAAAAATCGTGTCCAGAGAGCGGTCTATAACCGGTAATAGATTGTCACAATAAATTTAAATATTGATAGTGTTGTAGTTTTGCTATATTCGCCTAACGAGCGCGCACTAAAAAAGCAATACCAGTATATCACCCGCTCATCCGCGTTTTGGACGCGCCGCATTCAATGAAAACTTTAAAACGGTCACTGAGGCGGCTATGGAGTCGGCTCTTTCTAAATTGTTCTAATTTATTTTTTAGTAGTATTACTTTAAACGGTAATTTCATTAATATTTTAAGAGCTTAATGTCAATAATAGACTATTGAAAACTATTTTCTAAATGTACGCAAAAATATTTAATGTGAAACTTAGTAACAGTTAAGGTTTTTATGCTGTTGAGGATAGAGCTCACTCGATCCACGTTTTGCATTATTCAGACTAGAGATTTCAATAAACCCCATAAATATCACTGAGCACCGTTATACCACACAGCTGCTCTCTCGTGTCGATCCCAGACGGTTTTGATTAGTAAGAATCTACGATTGAATTAATATTCAAATGATAAAACTCACACTTGGCTGCCGCCATGCCAGCCACGTAAAAAATGTTGAACGAAAAAGGAATTGTGAGTGCAAAAATATCATCAGCCGCGAACACAATGAAGCGGATCGTTCCGCGCCAGCAGCCGCGGCCATTGCTGCGGCGACGCCCGCGAGCACCGCCTTCGACTTCTCCGATTTTCAACGTTTTTGCGTTTTGCGTTTTTTGTCGCCAACCCGCTCACGCGTTAGGCCACTCCACTACTCGCTCTAACCCACAAAAACGTGTTCCACTCATTATGAAACACGAAACTATGATATTTCAAGTCGCCTTGCCGTTCATACGACAAACGACCTTAGTGTTGCGCAGTCGACGCGGCGACCAATAAATATACGCTTTACTGTTATCTATAAACAACCTTCAGCTAGGAGCCGGACCGGTATCGAGGCGAAACTATTCTAATAAAAAACCAAAACCAGTCCAAATTAAAGATAAGATGGTGGAAAATGTTGGAGGAATTAAACGAAACGCGCGTAGGAGGTTCGCTCCGAGTGCGATATGTAGGCTCGATAGGCGCGCCGAGCTACCTTGAGTCACTTGTTAAATACCTAAATTAATGCTTTCAAGAATACCTTACAGCGATCAAATCACAATTGAAAAAATATGCTATATCTTCATTAAAGGTACCTTACGAAAAGAAAAATAAATCTTGATTTAAGCGATGCAAATAACGTACAATGTTACACTCGAGTACTGCTTTACTGTGGCGTTTGAAACATACCGGTATTGAAACATTTTTTTGCAAGTTTTGGTACGCCTAGCCGACTTGATGACAGCCCATTTGCTTATAAGGTGCATCGTATAGTAAAGATAATAATTAATTTAACATATATCAAGAATTGGCTAAAATATACATGCCTCTACATAACAAACTCAATTAAGCCCTTGTTACATCAAACGTATTAGCTATATATTGTTATATGTTCTTACGTATTGATAGATCGTAAAGTAAAATTTGGAAAAGTTTACCTTAAAATAACCCTAGAATTAAATTGGCCACGAAGTGACTTGTCAATTAATTTAAACTGGAAGTCTCTAAAACGACTGTATGCTCCGAAAATCCGTCATTAAATAGTCTCAATGCTATTATCTATTCTGTGATAGTAGATATATACATACTTAATAGTAAATAAATATGTAGCAATGTGCTTTGTTTCAGTACGCGAATAGCCTGTGCATACGACATTGCTGTAAGCGTGTTCTAGTTGTGTAAGAGATAATACTTCATTTTATTTCTATTTTCGACACTCGGTAGTCTTAGCCCATACTTGTCCAAACAGCTCTACAATATAAAACTGTATTCGTCTTCAACTCATTAATAACCCATTACTGGCCGAATGCTTCGCATGCGTTTTCTTTTAGAATTTAAGGGGTTTAGGCCAGCAGCAGTCGTTCGGTAGACTTCACACATCGAACACACACACATTGAAGTACTTTTAGACTCTAAAGTACTTTCGCCTTTTAATCAAACATTAATTAATTTCTAATATACGCTTCACTTTGAAATATTAGAGGTGCCTGGGATTCGAACCTCAGACTCCCTTGAAAGAGCTGCAGAGTTTCTAAATACTGCTTTGTATAATTTTATTATGACACATTTTATTAAAGTAATAATAAGTATGTATTGTTAGTTTTGTTAATGGCTCAGTTTTTGTCCTATACGTAATGTTCGAAACGCGTGACTCTGATATCACATGCAATGCAAAAAATTCAATTATATATTTTTAATGGAGTATTCGCTGAAAAAAATATACTACGTATTGCCATTTTCGCTTAAGTCATATCGTATTTAATCCGGTGAGGCTTGATATTTGTTCTAATCCGATAATTATAGAGGAAGTAATGATGGTGGTAAAGGAAGTTATAAACTGAACCTAACGAGGTTTTAGTAGTAGATTGGTAACGTTGTCAGTGGTCAACCCGAGACATAGATATTTCCAGAATACAAAAGCCGGTGTTGTTTCAATCGCAGTGGACCCACCGTCCTGCTCATTTTTGTCTTACAACAGAAACGCTAAGTGTTGACATGTTCTGATTTAAAAGACTTATACGAGGTATTTCAACTTAAACGTACTACTGGCTTGAATCAGGTGTCAGTTGGTCAGTTCTGACCAAATGCAGCTGAAAACCTGAACCTGGGACATTTAATGGGAAGGCGTGGTTATAGTGCGGTCGAAGCGGAATAACAAGAGGTTCTATCACTTTCAGAAAATAGTCTATTTATATATATCAATTGGAATACATAGTTAATCCCAATCAATATCCTAAATCGGTAGCGCTCGTAATTAACGAACCAGTGCCGCTGTGGTTACCATATCGTCACTACTTTAATTCTATTGCTCAAAGCTGACACTGTCATATGTCACTTACTTTATGAGCTCTTAGTTATAAAATTATTAAGCATAGGCTATTTAGACCTCACGATTAGTGACACATGCGTACTTATTGGCTCTACCTGATCATTTTTATTATTATATATCTATCAATACATAACATGAGAAAACGTAATAAATATTAACTTAACCTTTTTTGGTGACAGAGCATAGGCACCGTAAAGCAAAAAACTAGGTGAAGTCACCTAACTTACAAGAACGGAGTTGTTACTAGTTCTTTCCTTTCGTAAAACTCAATTCTACAGTAAAATTTGTTCATAATAATAATATATACATATGGTCTATTCATAACTATTGTCGTCGTACATCGTAGTCGTATGCTATGCAATAATCGTATGGTGTAAAGGACATATGAACGTTTAAACGGAGACAATGGGCAGACGCGTTATCACCGCATGACAGGTATCGTCCGAGAGTGATACATCGCTCCCATTTTTAAGCAATCGCCTGTCAATGTATCGCCTATTATCGCTTGATTGATACGACGCTCCTCGATAGTTCTACTTCATTTCTAGTAATTTATAGAGTTGTAATCCTTGGTAGCTATTCTAATGTACCGCTGACATTTTTCATGTTTTGGAAATTGCTGTTGACATTTTACTGAAGCTAATCTATTATTTTAGTTTAAAGGACATCTTGAAAGAACATGTTGCATCGCAGACGAATGCAATGAAAGCTACTAACATTTTCAAAACCTGTTCAAAAATATTTATTTTTTATTTGGTACCACTCATGGTGGAGCCATATTGATCTGACATATAAAGAGTTTTGGCTTCAATCCCCGAAAAAGTACACACGTAAATGGCAAATTTATGTTTCTATGTTTCTGGATGTTTTTATACTCATATTAGCACACGAAGACAGAAAATTATAGTATCGAATAGTACAGAAATATCATTTTGTAAATTAATTTTCGTTAGCAATAATGTTTTATAATTTATACATAACTTACTTATATATATGTAGTTAATTAAGATTATGACATTAAAAGACCCTGTTCACTTTACTACCGCATATTGGCACTATATTTTGACATTATCTGTCCTATATACACTCGCTATCGCCGGCCGGTGGCGGTGAAACAACTCGAGGTTTACTAATATAAAGTGACAATCAGAAATCCATTCCGCCCGATCACGTAAGGTCAGGTTATACGTACACCTGCAACCGACCTCGTTTGAGGCCGCAGGTGTGTTACATTTAGGACCCACCGCACCAAATATAGAAGAAATCTCATTGGGGCTAAAATAAAACAGAAGTTTTAAAATAGTAAATAATCAAAGCAAATGAATAAAGTAATTGAGCGACCCTCTAAAATCCAGACGAGTAGCTGTTCGCATACTTGCATACCTAAATCCTTAACAGTGCTGGTCAGAGTTTCATTTTAGGACAGAACGACTGAACGAGATCCAACTATGGCGCTACCCTTGTAAGTGTGAAACCAGCCATTCCTACGAGTACGGAAGATCTTGACAATATATTTTATATATGCTTGTGTTATATGTTTGTCTAACCGTTTGGGGGTTCTCATCTTAGAATATATACAAAAGATATATTGTTAACATAACATTTGAAGACGTACCAGACGATAAAGCCACTCAACGCGTAGTTCACTGGTCTCAGTATCAATCTGCAGATGGATAGCAAGTAGGAGATAGATCGATGACAAGTGATGATTTTCACAAATCCTATAACGGTCATTGTTACGCGTTATTTTTTGTAGTACAAATTAAATTATTGTAGTGTTAGCAAGTCTATTACTACAATATGAACGGTTCACTGCTTTTCGAATTAAAGATGTAAGCGCTTGAGAACTAACTCGGTGTTTACTGATGCTCTGGCACGCGGAGCAGCGTCACCATACCATCCAAATTTCTGGTTTCGTTCTCTGTTGAGGCAGATATTTATTAATATTTATATAGTTGTCCTACGTGCAAGTGCATGTTTACTAGTACTTGTGTATGTTAAGCGTCAATTGTACAAATACTCCCAACAGATATGAGTGTGTAAGGGGCAATGCGAAGCGAAAACTACTTAAAAATTTATTTTATCTATCTGTTGCCCTAACTATCAGTCGATCTATGGATATCGTAGAATAATTAGTTGTAGGTTTTTATACGCAAAATTATTTTAAAGTTCAGAGGTATTAAAGTAGACCTGGACTATGTTTTCTGTTATCAAGCAGTTAACATGGTTAGTAGAAAATATGATATCCAAATATCGTGGACGAAGTCACCATCAAACACTAGCTTGTATGAAAACAACCCAATTACTTAAAAAGAAAGCTAATCACTAATTACACTTACGGCGGCGCTACTTGCGAAAGCACATTGCACGTGTTTCATAAAAACCAGAGTTTACGGTTTGCTAACTCTTAAACACTACGCATTAATTACTTTGCTATGATTTAGATGTCAAAACTTCCAACCTATCAACGGGTACTAATCATTAGCGCTAATTACTTTTGAGACCAACTTAACACTTATGATTTCCATATTATGGCTACTGCACACACTCCGCGCGGTACAGGTTACAGGCTTAACTGGCCACGTAATAATTATACGTTTTGAATATACAGTCGTCGACCAGTAAGGGAGACAAACTTTTTATATTAGTAAAGTAGTAAACGAGCATGAATCCACCCGATGGCTTCGACTGCCGCCCGTGGACAGATGTAGTCAACTAGGCTAAAGTTCTACCCGAGGTCAATCATAAACGTATGATTACCCCTTGAGAACCAGTTTGGAATACCTCAGATAACTGATAAAGATGGTAGCAGGTCTTTGTGCTTAATTCTCGGACCACCACCGCCACACCTTCTTATGCCATATAATAACAGTGGTAACAAAGCTCGTTACTGCACATGTGGCCGACCTTATTTAGGATTCTAATCTTATCTGCAATTAATCACAGATATTCATAGGCCGCTTACCATCAGTTGAACAGAAAAAAAACGTAGCAAATATCAACTTATTATTAAACAATACTACTTATTAGGTAACATGCCCGGAGGCTTCCCCGTATTTATAACTACGATAGAAATTGAGCGTGCAGTCCACCTAGTAGCAAGTCAATACCTGTTCATATACATGTGCAATAAAGTCTAAATAGTATTGGAATCTTACCTTTGTTGAAACGTCTCGTTTCAGTGTAGCTATCTTATCAGAACATAATACAACAAACTTTAATATTTGAAGAAGAATTCCACCACCTAAATTACTTTTATTATTTGAAATAACATATAAGCATCTTAGACATTTATGAAGAATACGGATACTAATTGCTCACCGAGTGCTTTTTGCTGCAGACACGCTCACAGAACATTGATAACACGTTTGAATTACAATCGCTTGTTATTCAAATGCGCGGGGCCGGCGCCTGCGCAGCCGCATTGCGAATGACTAGCCTTAGTGTTAGTATATAAAAACCACCGTCGTTATGGAAAAGTAGACATCAGTGCCACAACTAACACCTAAGTCTGTACTAGTAAAAAATACACCCGACTACGAATTAAAAATAATTTAAATATAATGTTTTTTAAGTTCGAAGCTTAAGAGCAGTATTGAGAACTTACGTTATGTCGATTAAAAACGAGCCTAATGATTAACCGTTATCTCTCCATTAATAGAAAGAATATATGTCTATAGAACGCAGACAAACGACAGTTACTTTTTTATTTTGAGTCTGTGTGGTATAGGTATATGGTGTGTATGCCGGTTGACTTAAATATGACGCGACCATCCTACCCGTTAGGAGCGGCAACGCATGAGTGATGAGTTTCAAATAGAACTCCCGTTCGATATAGAGTTGGTTACTGACGACCAGTGACCAGTGACCACTTATCATCATATGGACTACATGCTCGAGTTCTATTTTAATTTTATAAAAAGAAGTAAAGCCTTGTAGGTATAAGAACAGAATGCGCCAGTAGAGACCGTTGCGTGGTTATTGATGTGATTGTAAATAATGTTCTTAACTGAGACTTTGCCATTATGATATTATTTTTAGGCCTCCAAATCCAGATCTTTGATTCTTAACAGCACGAGTGCCAGAAACCTCATAAAGTAACATGTAAAGTGATGTACAGCGCGAGATAGCGGCGCCGGACGCGGCGAGGGCGCCGGATAATTGTTATCTAAATGATTCCACTAAAACCCGTTACTTACTACGTAGTCGTATCGTACGCACGTTGCACAACACTGCGGAGTTACTTACGACTGTATGGTGGATCCCACTAGACTTAAGTGGCTACTGAAACCAATCGACGTCTGAGAATAATCATAACCTACAATATTAACTTGCTTTAATGAAGTAATCGTTACAGGTTGTTGTTACACTCTAGGGGCACCACTAGCACACTCATATCTGCCTTACAATAGCAGTGGTAAATACTATTTTCTGGCGTGAAGGGTGTGGTAAGGGAGATATATCTAAGGCATTCCAATTTAGTTCGCAGGACAACGTGTCTATGACTGACCTCAGGTAGAACTCTAATTCTATCTAAGTTTGATAACCATGTCCATGGACGACAGTGACCACTTACCATCAACTTTACAATGGTTGCATACTCGTTTGCATCTTCTATATTATAAAAAAAAATCGTAACCCTTGTAACCCGTAATAATTGTAACTTCCAACTCATTCTTCTGATGTATGACGGGAGAATTTGTGATCTTGTGGGTTACAAAACATATAAGAGAAAAACCAACTTTCTGTTATTCCTGCTCGATATATTTGTGAACAAAGAAGAACAAAAGAATTTGCAACCATGAATATGTTGCAGTATTACAGTTCCTGTAATCAAACACTAATAAGTTGCTGCCCCTTTGAATGAGTATGTCGAGTCGCCTTGTGAATATGTTCTGTCTAGTTCATTACCTATCAAAACAAAACACAGAAATAAACACAGGTTACAAACGTGGTAACAAGGTGGTAGACCCCTTTGTAGTTCGACTCCGGCGGCACCACCGCCACACTTATTTCTGCCTAATAACAGCAG
>DWRA01000663.1:0-22195 GCA_018250295.1 Spathilepia clonius | reverse complement strand
GAAAGCGCTATATTTGAAATATCAGCATTTGTACAAGAAAATGCATAGAAATAAATTGTGAAGACATCTATTTAGAGATGATTCATTATTATATTAATTGCAACAATACAAATATTCATTAACATTTTTATGAAAAAAAATGTAGCAAATTTCATTAACATTTAAATCTTCGAGATAATAAAGCAGTCTTTAATTTTTAAAATCAAACATCACAGACACAAACACACATAACAAACAATTATCCTTATACCAAATAATACTAACACATATGTATATGAATGAGTGTTCATAGCATTTATCATATCCAAACACCAATTTCTGTATACAAGTCGTAGTTTTGAAATATTACACTGCACAGAAACGAATAGACTGTTTGTTTACGTAGTGCACGAGCCGCGTTAGGAATACATAAAGCTCCTATGAATACATTAATGTAATGTAACGCCGCGGTGTACCCGCGCGACGATAGTACGCAAGAGTACGAGTAAAGCGCGGATTAATGTAATGTAACGGAATGTAAAGTAACGTTCGCTCCTACGCCCGCACCGGCTGAGATTAATATTCCACTTGATTATCTCATACGCTTTTTGCATAATATGAATTCAATTAATGTTATCTGCGCCTTCGTGACTATTATCTTGTACCGGGCAATGATAAGTCACAGTATTGCTGTGCTGAGCTGTTCGATCTAGTTTTCTTTATTGATTGATTTACATATGCAGACACTTACGAATGAAATTGACTTTGTGGCGTCACTGTATATAAAAGTAATAATAGGTACGTGATTGCCTAAGTAATGACAAGTATTTTGTACTTTTAGAAGATTTTGAAAAAGGACGAGAATCTATGCTCCACTCTTATTTCTCGGATTCGGTTCATACTTTTAGTGTAGTTCAGTCGTTACATTACGTATATAACAACAGAATGAGGTTCTATTAGCCACCCATCTACAAACTCTTGTAATATAGCAAAACATTACAAATACGTTCCGTCCCTGACTATATTGGAGTGCTTCACGTAACAAGGCTTGTTTTATCATACCCTTCATATCAGATAAAAGCAGCGTAAACATTGTTGCTACAATGCAAACAGGTGTAGCGTTTAAGTTGCTACATTCGAACCATAAAAATCTCAATTTCATTAAAACCTATTACTACCCTCCATCTGGGCACAGGTCAGTGAGAGGCGTCTAGGCAATAATCCACTGAACTTGTCAAGTAAGAATTAATAAAATACACCCGCCTTTTGAGTTTTTTTTATAGAAACTCTCATTATAATTTTCGTATTAATTGTGTATTTTTGAAGCTTTCAACAAATTCTACTGGATTTTCTTTGTTACTGCTTAGACCTAATAAAACAAAGATTTGCGCAGTTGTTTTCCAAACTTAAGCAATAAAATTGGTTTTACAGGCGGCGATCGCTTCATTGAAATTACAGAATGATTGACGTCTTCATCTTTATACCACGTACGCCCGTCTCCGATCCGACACATCGGCAGACACGGGCGGTTACACAAACAAGCAAGATGCCAACTCGCATTCGACGTTTCGACATCGCTTGATGTAAATAGCATTAAATATCGTCACATCAATACCTTGTAGCCCCAACGTGCCCAAGTAAAGAGTAGTGTACGACATTTGCCTAAAATTATTAGTGGTCCGGAAGCAATACTACATTAGAACGAAGTAATAAAACTTAGAAGAGTAATCACATAAGCAGTTGACAATAATATCGATGGACAATTATAGAATCGACATCGAGGTAGAGATTGAAATTGATTTAAAGGGTTGTTGAAAGCAAAAGGTATTTGGTGGGCGAACAACCGATCGAGTTGGCAACACTGCGTAGCCACGCCCGGTACGCTCTGCCACCTTTTCTATCGTGTAAACATTCTATTTTGGGTGGACAGTTTGATGTCCAATGTAATGTATGGTATGGCAGAGGGGAAATCAATAAGGAAATCATCTTTTCTTTCTTCACTTTATAGATAAAGACACGTTGGCGTTTATTTATTTATTAATTTACAGCATTTGGTCGAATTGTTTACGGCAAAGTCAACGCACACAATAAACACACAACTACATACTCTGCACTCTTACATACATATACATTCGATTCTATTCAAAATAGACAACTGTAAAATACTGACAATAATGAAAATAATCCTCTGGTGTCATATGAAAAACGATCAACATCTGGTACCTAAGCAATCAGAGCATTGAGTAGCCGTATAGATTGAGTTGTTGGCGCGTATCGTGTTGTGTGCGTGCGTTTACGCGTGTGTTGATAAATTAAGTTAATTATTGTTTTTTTAGGTTATAATTGTAAGTCGCAAAAATATTTTACGAATTGCCACTTAATTTTGGTTTCTAGTTAAGAAGTCTTATACTTGCCGTTTTTAAGTATGTAAAGCAATCTGTCTCATAAATATTTAACAAATTCGACTATTAAATGATACTTATTATATTTTAGTACTCCAAAAAAAATTGTTAAACTTAATTAATTTGTATTCAAAGACACGTGACAACAATTTTGTTGTTATCGTACATAAAGTAAGCCTTCTTAGTAAAGTAATTATTTTATTAAGTTTTTGTAACAAAATAACCTTGATTCCACACATGGCGGATTACGATTATAATATGAAACAATTGGAGGTGCGTCCGACCTTGACATATTTTAGTAAAAGATAACAAAAATAAAGTAGTATTAAGTAATAAAAGATATGGTATTATTTTTTTTTGATAATATATGAAGTAACAAACAAGCATGTAGTTCATTTGGTTGTAAGTGATCACTGTCGCCCGTGTATATATGTGATCCACCCCAGATACGACTCTAATCCCAACTGAAGTCGATCACAGATGCGTTGCTATCCCTGAGAACTAAGTTGGAATGCCTCGTTAAGTTTATCTCTTCAAACCACACCCTTGAAACCAGAAGACAGCAGCGCTTAACACCGCTGTTATTAGGCAGAAATAAGTGTTGCGGCGGTGCCGTCGAAGCCGAACTACAAAGGGTTCTACCACCTTTCTTTAATTTACGTAGAAGCTTAATAAGGACAAATTTACTGAAACAACATAACACTATTAACAAAACCATGCAAATACATTTTCAAACTTAGCACAACAACAACAATAGCGGCAGAGTTCAAGCACTCGCAGTATTAGATATTTCCCGTTGCACCACTCATTTGGCAAGCGACGCGGCGGTTTTTCAGGACAATGGCGGGCGGTGTTTCATTCAGGATAATGGAGGTTGGAGATGCGAAACGGAAATGGGGCGTCTTGGGTGCTGCGTACTTTTTGCAACCTTTTGTAATACGGCGCATGAGTGGTGTAATGTGTAGCAGTGGATGAAAAATACTTCATATTTCTCAATTTAAAATTCTTTTTTTTTCCAACCAATGTACTATAGCAGCTGAATGTATATTCGTATGTATACTTTTTACATTTTCAAATATTTTTGTTCACCCACGCCTTCTCTTTCCCTTATATTTAAATTCTTAGGTCTGGGATTTCTCTCTTTTGCAAAAGGATTTCGTATTATTTGGTCAAACATTGTGAAAGTATAATTGTTGAAATAATATTTAATACGGTTCCATTCTCTGTTTAGCTTTATTAAGTGACATATTTGCCAAAACTGTGTCATAATTCTCATTTACCTTACCTACATATCGATTTGCGTATATTTAAAGTGAAAATCCATTGATTTATGGTTTGCGTTGTCTGCCAGTGTTAAGAGAATTATTTAGTAGATAGGCAACTTGCGTCATCCGCGTTATGCCATTCAACAAATAATAAATGATGACCCACTGACATGCTTTATGCACGGTAATGACGATTGTCCACATACGACCCTTGACGACGAAGTTGGATCGATACTATGGACAGTAGAATGGCAGGATGCATCTATTTGTTTGTTCAAACTTATCCGGTACTTAATATTATAAAACTGATGGGATTATGCTAAACTCTAGTAGTACCAGCCGGATTAAAAAAATAACTGCGAATTGGTAAGAACATGGAGGATTTAGATAATTTAGGCTGTGTAAAAGGACGCTACGAATTTTACAGAAAATTTGTACGTTTAAACCTAAACCTAAAACTAAACTCAGGTTTAATTCAGTAAAAATAATTTTATAGGCTATATCGGTTGATTAGATATCGTACAGCGTAGACAATTTTCGTAAGATGTAAACATGACCCATCGAAGAAAGTTTAGCAAAATGTCCATAGATCATAAAGTGTATTGTACAGCAAATGTCTCTTAAAATATAATGTCTTTTCCGTGTAAATTCATTAAATCTATTCATACACGTACAATTGTAGTCGTGTAGGAAGAGTAGTATATGTCACTAAAAGAGTATTTTATATAAATACGAATATACGTAATTCTGGTAGCACTTATATGTTAAAGCTAAGTTAGGAAAATAAGACTAGGATGTATGCATGTTATTTATACACCATAATTAAATGTAAAGTGATACTAACAGTAAAACACACTATCTTAAGTCACAAATCAAATAAAGCAGGTAATAAATAGAAAATTTCAAAACAACTACGTACTATTCGTGTTCGCTTTGATAGTTTTCCTTGTTAAAAGAAAAATAAATATATATTTTTATTCCATTGGACCATTGAAAACGATTATATGATCTTTGCAAGATTCCTCGTTCGCTTGATTTTCCCTATCAATAGAATCAGCAATATATCAAGATTTATAAAGTTACAAAGTGCGAAGTTGTAAAATTTTTGCTCACCTATATTTCGAATCGTGGTCAGTTAACACTGGAAACGAACGTCAGTAGTAGCATTTGACGTCGATGAGCGTCAAATACGACAGACGACAGACAACGTCAAATTCGACGCATGTCTGATAGGATCGAACATGCCTCCTCAACTTTAATTCAAAACTTCAGCTGCATTGACTGACTACAGAACATGAAATGTGCGGAATGTACGGTTACTGTCAGTCAGGACAACCGCCTATCGTGCTATAACAGCATATCTAAAAAATATTTGTTGGATTAATTTATTCTAGTAGTAGGTAGTGATTAGTAGATTGTAGATAATAAAATTAGCTGGATGATGTAACACATCGAATATTAAAAATTCAAACACAATTTCATACTGAAATATGACAACACAAAAATATTGCATAAAAGTCCCCGTGTAAAATATTTATTACCATGTCGTCTACGCGCACTACAATTTGATTTAACGGTTCATTAAATTAAAATCAATAAGCAGTAATAATGAGAGGGGATCGTTCCAATCGCCGCGGCGGCGCCTTGACATTCGAATCTGTAATAAATACTGTTCACTTTCGCACTTGAACTATCAGTTATAAACACTTATAACGCTCATTATTCGTTACGCCGTGTTGATTATTTTTTAATGAAACCGTATTGAGATGAATGCCGAAATCTTTAGAAGGGAGCTAAGGAGGGGTGTGCCTCAAGGTGAGCCTATTGAGATACATTATGAAAATTGATCAGAAATTACAGTGTGCAAGTCAACCAGAATGGTGCGTTGTTTTACGCCCGTTATTAACGATCAATCGATCTAATATTTTGCCTATCGAAGATTGAATTTTGACATTCTCTTCCTACTAATAATTGACAGATTTCGTGTTTTTGTCGTCAAAAATTTAATCTCAATTGAGAAATCTTCGAGAATGATAGCTTGATTGAAATTGTTTATAAAATATTGTTTTTGAATAGCATTCAGAATTTAAAGAACAGAAATTTTCCTACAGTTTTATAAGTCAGATGCGTATTTCCTAACTTTAAACGTGTGGTACCAATCTTCTTTATTTTTTTTTTGTGAATATCAGAAAATAATTCTGTTTGACTTTGTAACATAATTTATCTAAGGGCTCTCTTGTGAAGAATCTCATTTTGTAGTAATAAAACGACTAGCTAAGGTAATTTGAGGCAAGAATAATTTTAACATAAAAAAATATGTATTTATACTTATGAAACATATGTTTATTTTCCATAGCTCTTGTTTTGTTTGTAATCTGAATATGTTTTCATTGTAACTCGCTGTTATTCTACGGAAGTTTCATTCTGCGCACGAGTCAATCATTTATTAATATAGGTACTTGATCACACGTACAATAACAACTCTATCAATAGATACGTCGATTGTTATCAGACAGAGGTGACTCCACTTGTTGCGTTTGGATACTTCTGTCCTATTCGGAATCGAAATGATTTTTCGAAGGACTCCACTGACCTGTCCAGTACGATACTCATGTTCCTGTGCAGATTCGCCTTGAGATCTTTTCGGGTGTATTGCGGCTGGGGCGGGGAGGGGGGCGGCGGCGCGGGGGGCGGTCCCGCTGCCGGCGCTCTCTTCCCGATGAGCACCCGCAGCTCGGCCATCAGAGTTTGCACCATGCGGACACGACTCGCTGCTACCGCGGTACCGACACTTATGATACACTACCATCAATCACCCGAGGTCGGACCTGCCAAGAGCCATTGGCTCGGGCGGTGCATCGATACCTGACGTCACCACGTCACCGTGCCACCGCCGCACGTGATAGTGAATGGAGCATCGGTGTCGGTACGGGCGTCCTCGCGAGACGCATGCGGACTCCACACTGTGGACGTCGGTGCGCGTCCGACGCTCCGACCTCGCCGCTTTTTATAAGTGCCCGATGAGCGCGCAAGGTGGTGTATTGCGAGATAGAATAAATTTTACGTTTATATTTAGGCGGGAATAGTGGCCACGCATTAGAATATCATAGTGAACGAATGGTGAAATGAAAGAAAAATTTACTAGTATGAAACACTTATAAACATTGATTGTAAATAATGGTACCTACATTTGCTTTTTTCGATAAAGCCGTATGACGAAAATTTAACGAACACTTGTTGAAAATACGTGAAGTCAATTTATCGAAATAAATCCGTCATGAATAAGCGTTGTCTGTTATTAGTTATAAACAATCGAAATGTAGGTCAGTTGCAGCGAATCACAAAGGCAAGCGAGGAAATGGGGTCACGCGAGCATTGTTCGGATCCAGAACGAGAGTAGAGACTAAATGGAACACTCATACACTTCCGAAGTCGAATTAGACCAAGGACATAAAGTGTTACGAGGAATTCATATTCCGAGGGAATGCAATAAAAATAACGGGTACGGGTGTGGTGAGAAGCGACAAAAACCTTGCAATCGTTTGTAACAACAACAAGCTCGTTAAATTTTCCGTATTTAAAATAAATGGCTTTGAACGTGAATTGTGCGGGAAGGCGGTTCACGGAGAGGTAGAAATAGCATCACCTGACACCGGCGCAGGAAGTCTGGACGGCCGGGCGCATGATGCGTATAATCAGAGATGGAGTGAAAAATACACGTCTCACTGCTTCAAGAGGCAACGTTTGAACAACTTTTGTTTCATGTAAAAATATCTTGCCACAGAATCACATGACACGACATGTATCAAAATCTTTGAAGTGCAACGGTTGTTGACAGTGAAATATAAGAAAACTACACGACAAGGAGAGAACGCGAACAAGTCGACAAGTCGCAAGACCGATCAGCTGTCGGGGAAACTAAACTGCTGATTCATTGTAAGAGGAAAGTTTTAGTTCTGTGGGTTAAAGTTAACACGACCTTTGAGCTCGTGGAAGATTACAGACATCACGCGAAACTCCAACAAGCATGTAACTGTTTTATTTTACAAGTAATGTTAGATCCCGATAAAAAGTTTCTAAAGCGCACACAAAATTTACATTTGATAACTTCATATATTTCAAATATGAACGAACCAAAACAATTTCTCTTTTTTGTGTAAAAGGACAGACCTTCTGACTTTGGAAAGGGCCTCCTGAACTGGTTTTATGATCGTAATTATAAACGGGCAGGTATAAATAAATGCAAACAAAACAAAAGAAAAAAAAACTCAGTGACGGCCACACAACAGCTGGTCCGCTTTGTTTCGGTGGTAGATATTGAGAGCATTTAAAGAAACTTCGTACTATTTTCGCAACAAAAATATTTAATACAGTACGTATGGCAGTTACGTGAGTTCTGGCATCTAAGAACGTACGGGTACATACATGTAATTCCATTCATTATACATGCATGCAACAATATACTTTCAGTTGTGTAAATGTGTTACAATATGCTTTTCACAAAATAGCGCTGTGTTTTAGCTTTTCAACGATCTACACGTCCTAAGACGATAAGACTTTCTCCAATCGAAATCAGGAGAATGAGATTGAATCGAGATTATCTGAACGTAATCGACAGTCGTGAAGACTAATGCTTCCGACAACGAACACAAAACAGACTTCATGTAATTTCCTCTAGTGTTAGAGTTGGTTTTACTTACACCTACACTTTAATTACAACAACAATTTTAAGTATATTTTAACCAGTTTGAAGATGAACCACCTATTTGTGTGTTACAAGTGGCGTGACATTTTGTGTTCTAGCCTGAAAGGTGTGATGGTGGAGCTAGGTGCATCCAGCTGTGCTAACTATAGTTAAAATTAGTCAATTAAATACAAGTGGTAATCTATATTATTATTCATTAAAACTTCCGAAAACAATGTGGAGTCCATAAAGCTACATCTTTATAGACTTCACACCTTACTGCTTAAAACATTATTTTAAAATACATGACATAATGGTTAGAGAGAAATATATATTAAGAAGATTATTACACAAAATAATAACGTCCAATTAGTAAAAGGTCAACACAATCCAGAGCAATTGGACTACATATTATTTTCTCGTAGAAATATTAACCTCTTCATAATGCGGTCGGGAATGTGAATGATACTTGTGATGGAATGAAAACGAGGGAATGACACAAAAGATTCAATAGCGATAGCGAGTGCCATTAAAATATATAGGACAGTAAAACCACAAAAGATCTGCGGCTGGTTACTCCCTTGAATATATAAAAAGTGACCCCTCAAACAACATTCATTCATAGTGTTAATTTAATGTCAGAGGTTACGAGATGTCGTGTTGTGATTCAAACCTGGCTACCGAGCGACACGAACTTTCTCCACTGTGCACAGCTAGAGATGTAGATATGAAATGCATTATTCGTACATACATATTATGCTTTTTGACGTCATCACACTTTATACACATCGTAAATGTGCCCGAGTGGTAATTGCTTGCTCAATTACAGTAATTTTTTGTATTAATATCAAACTGTCGTAACTTTTAAACGCGCGTAGCCCCGCGGTGTGTTCATCTTAACTGATCTAAACATTAAGCAACGATGGGCGCGGTCAGATGGGCGACCGCTAGTGTTTAATTTTCATGAGTGCTTCTGAGAGCATATTAAATTGTTGGTCCCGGTTGTTATCTTCGGGAAGCAATCGTTATCGTGTCAATAATACTGTCAGAGGACTATGGGCGGGGTTCAAAAATACCTCAGCCTCTCAACACTAATGCGCTACTACTAATAGTAGGATGGTGAAATATACTCAAGGCATCTCCCATTGTGGGAAGAAATCCCTGTCCATAAGCACAAGAAAAATGATTGCAGCACACAAAACTAAGCCACAGTTGCTAGAACACACGCCACTGGCAAAATTAGCACACAAACATAGTGCTATCCGTTCATAAATAAATAAAAAGCCTTCGGGTCGCGTTGAACGCGGAAGCTTGACCTAGTTTGCTTTGTTATTGGGGGCGATGGGTCCATGGGGGTTAGTACTCACAGGTGGTGCTTCAGATGGTCCTCCAGGGTACCTGGTGGCTAGTTTCACTTAATTGAACACGGTTTTGTCACTTTCGCGGGACGTTTTAGGCGTTAGTGCGGGGTTGAACGTCCTCCCCTGGCGATGGTCGTGTTTCAACTGAGTGTGCGCGCGTCCCTATTCCCGGCGTCCTTGCGTGAATGGGGCGGTTTCGTGGGGTGGCGCCATGGCAGCACGTCGAAGCAACGCGTCAATCAATATGCGAGATGAGATATATCCGGTTAATCGTTGAAATGTCGAGCGACAAATGCATTTTCACGTAATTAAATAGTATGCATTCCAAATTATTGCAGGTTAAAATGTACTTTGAGTAATCAACAAATCTTCAACAATAGTAAAATGCTTAACAAAACTGAACTGTTTATTTAAAATCATTTTACATTAGACGCTTTTACTTTTATTTCCTTTGAAATCCAATTCTCTTGAAACTTGGCAAAAAAACCTATTGTGAAAACAGGAAAGCGTCCTTCGCATATTAAGTTTTAGGACGCGAAAACAAAGGTTATTGACATTTCGTACATTTGAAAAAAGTTTTTCTTTTTCTTTATAGAACTTATACAAGTACAAACACGACAACAAAAACAATGTGTGGTAAATTGTGTTATTGTTACATTACTTCCATGAGTTACCTGGAGTTTTATTAAATCTACATTTGAGTTTTTGGTGGAATAAACGAGCCCTTTATAGTACTTCTTATGCTACACCAGGAACAACGTAAACAACTTATACTTAAACGTAATTTAATAACTTTCTTACATATCAAGGTATAATAACAGTTATAACGCTTTTTACATTCTTAGCCCCACACTACGATTTTTCCTGTAGTCGGTGCCATGGATACGCACAAAAAGAACAGACAAACACCCAGACCCAGAAGACAAATCTAAATTCATACCAGTCTGACCGAAGATCAAACCTGGAACCATCTACGTGTCTGACCGATATGGTGACTGCTCCGCTACGGGATTTGTAAATACTCAAATAAATAAATATTATTTTTAGCTTTGTCAACACATATGCATGAGTATGAATGAGCCTACCAGCCTACACTTCATAGCAGCGATGCTCTCATTATATCAAAATTTCAACCGACACAGGTTGTGGCGAGGTCTGTTCGTTATCGACTTGCTGACGCGGCGGGTCGGTGAACGGCGTTTTGCGAGGGAACGCGCACCTGTCGTCAGGGTTTCCAGTGGGAAAAAATATTAATATACGGCTGAATCGTGGCCATTGTACATTTATTTATTTATTTATTTATTGCAAAATACAAACGTGATTCGTACAACATCTTGCTACTACATATTATTACTAGCTACTAGCCAGTAAATAATTGTATGTGCATTAATGTTTACTGTTTCTTTGTGCGTATTGTGTATGTATAATAGGGGTTTACGTTAATTCTAACATCATTCAATATGAACATCTTTATATTAAAAAAAAAAACTGCTTCCGTTTTTCTTCCGCATATGTCGAAGAGTGGTAGATGGACTAATTTATCTCTATTTTGTTCTTGTTTAGAATTTCTTTCGTAAATGTTACTTTTATTGAATTAGACAAGTTGGTCTGTCCATTATACCGTAAGAACTCAATGTATAAACAAATTATACAGCTTTTGTGTACAATTGTACAGTTTGGCAGCCCTGCTTGTCGTTCATGGGGTTCGTGCGCCCTTGGCTATTTTACTATCGACTTGCTATTTAGCTGTTGGTAGGTACGTGGGTGCTTAGGTAAATAGCAGTTACGTAGGGGGGTTAGAATTGAACATAGTTTATTAAATGGTAAACACAGCGACTTGGACAAACATTATAGTACTGACATAATATACCTGATATACTTAAAAGTACCTTTATTATTATCGTATACATACTGTTAGCGGCGGTACTATTTGATAAAATAAGTATTTTTCTTTTTTTCTGTTTAGCGTTCTTTGTGGTGTAGTGATGAGGTTCTACTTGATACTCAGTTTAGTACTGAGATAATATGTAATGACGTAATAAACGGATCATAAAACGGAGCGTTGATGTGGTCAATGGTAACCGTTTAAATATAGATATTTGATCATATGATTTACTGATGATGATCATATATTTACATGAGTCTGACACTTCATGTAAATTAATATTAATCACTACTCGTAGTTCTCTACTACATCTTTATTTCTTTATTGTTAATTAATTGGACTTTTTATTTTCCGAATTGATTTACAACTGCAGTTCTTAAGCGGTCCATTCGCCGTACCTACAGATTTCTGTTTCAGCGTGTCATATTTTTTTGAAGTAGTAGCCGAGCATGTAGTGCACCTGATGATTAGTCGCCACTGTCGCCCACTGACATCTACAAATAGTCAGTCGGTACTGAGCTCAGCCACACGTGCTATCCCTGAAGATTGAGTTAGAACGCCTCGGATAAGAATGTCTTCTTCACTAAACACTTTAAACCGACTCACAGCATCGCCTATCACTGTTGTTATTACATTTACATTACATTATATTACCCATTATTTTGCGAACATTAAGGCATACGAATACAATACAAAGAGTACGATATGTCACATAATATTCTTATAGACACGCGAAACTTACTCTCGACATCAGAGCGATCGACTTAAAAAGCATAAAAGCATTACACCGTAAAGTTACCCAATCTAACATGCAACGTATTACGTAACAAACAAGTGTCTATTTATATTAAGCAAGGAAGAGTTCTTAAAAATATGGGTGGACAGGCGCCACGCAACAGGTTTTATGTATGCACAACGGCGCAATGTGCAGATGCAACTTGTTGCATAATGTAACGCAACGAAACTTTTATAAACCCTGCGATCACTTCAACTTTCGCAGCGCTCACCGTGAACATACGAGTATATCTAGCGCGGATTGCCCAACATATGTCTTGCACATACCTACATACATTTCAAGTTGGAATAACTGCACGGCTCCAGTGGAAACACCGTCAAAATTGTCTTACTTATAGCGGCAATTTAGCGCTGGTGAATGATTTGGATATAATACTTATTTACATGAGAGAACTTAGTAAGTAGAGTTAGTAAAGGAACATGTAAGCCACATATAGATGAATACCCAATACATTAACATCAGTGATCACCAAATATGACGTATTTCTAAGATGAGCCGTAAATGCTACTCTTGAAGTGTAAGTTGGTACGCTATCTACGCCTCAGCCACACAAAAAATCGGCCCACACGCGCTGAACAATTATAATTATAAGTCTTGGTGATAGAGTCGCCGTATTCAAACTATGAAGAGTTGCACACCAACTTCTAAGAATTTTGTGTACTACTGTTCTTTTAATGATGGGAATGAGAATGCATTGTTGACTGGTGGACTGCATGACCGTTCATTATTTACGCAACAAAATAACCGTAAAATATATTATTTTATTTAGCAATACTTAAAGAAAACACTAAAGATCCTGTAGTCTTCATCAATATCTCTATAAGATGAAGTTAAATAAAATAGAGTAGTAAGATAGATAGTAGAGAAGAGTATATTAATATTTACACATGAAGTTGGACGGATACTCTAACTAAACTCTATAAACAAGAGTAATTTCGAAATATCGGTGAACCGTTACTTAAGAACAAACAGGTATATGTATGTGTTGAAACCCGTTCGTATTCTAACATAAACTTAAATAATAATTATAATTAAAACAATGATGAAAAGAGCGCACGATTATTATAACATAATTTATAATATACCTACCTACTTTAATTATCTTTTTAATGAAGTCATACAACAGAAATAAACGCTCACGCCATAAAGTGGACTGCTTACGATCGTAAAATGTAATGTTGTGTTTGTTATCTTTGTATGTAAAAGTTCTACTATTTAGTATTAATATAGATAAAATAAGATGTTTTCCATACTTATGCTCTCAGACTATGCTTTTCTGTGTCGTGGGTGCCATGGACACGTACATACACAAATACCAAGACCCAGAACAGAATTAATTTATTGATATCTCAATATATTTACCCAATAACTATTTTATATTAGTAATAGTTAATAGGGCCACAACAATGATCTGTAAAATTAAAAAGAAATAGTTTTAGTACGTTTACTATATTTACGCCTCAAGTTTTTCGGCGCCGTGACAAATATTTGTGAGACATGCAAATATTTGCTATTGGTTAAACGTAAATGCGTGTCTGTATACATACCATTATGTAAACTTTTTGCTAATAAATTTGACTACCGAATAACCTTTTATAGTAGCAAAACCAATACCTATACAAGATGAAATTTTAAAATAAAAAAACTCCACCGTTTATATGTTTACCATATTTCCGTCTCTGAGATACTCGGCGCCTTAACAAATATTTGTGAGACATGCAAACATTCGCCCTTGGTCGAATGTAAATTCGTGTTTGTGTCCGCTCCATTGTATGTGGTATCCTAGTTTAAGCTAACGTAACGTAAAGGCGAATAAATATTCAGTATTGTTTTCTGAAACAGGCCGTGGTTTGACAACACTATTTGTCATTTCCAAGGCTATGAGGTCAATATGCCTATTTGTTTGTGGAGATACGAAAGCTTGTGTTACGAATAATAAGCACATTAGGTACTACGATAAGTTATATACCTCAAACCACGTTCTTCAGAAAACAATACTTATGTATTTACTCTCATACCTACTTGTGGTTTTATTGTAATGTTATTTATTGATTAGCTGCATTAACGAAGTGTATACAATGTCTTTTTCAATACACGGTCAGTTTAACAAAATAAATTACACAAATTTTGTCTCCTCAGTTACCTATAAGTGAAAATGGCATGCATTAATGTCAACATTGACTCGAACAATTAGGATAAATACCTATTAAATGTAATAAAATTTGAAAACAATGCCAAATAGTAATTATAAACAATAAATGAAATAATATAATCTCGTGAATATTTTTTATTTGTACATATAAAATATTGCGGTCTTCTTTGAATAAGGATAGGATGATATAATGTATAATGTATCGTAGTTATATTGTGAACTTCAATTAATTCAAGGCCTTGGAAGAGTGATTTTCTGATGACAGCATTTATTATAATTAATGATTCAATTAATTTTAATTAAATAAATTATTGTAACATACTGTACATGGTTATTATAATACATCGAAGACATAAAACGAAAACTATATATTCACATGCTAACGTCCTTGTAAATAAATTATTTGATTTGATTAAGTCTAAGAAGTTAAAGTGCCCATTTGTATAAAGAGACCAGTAAAAGCTAACGGTAATAAACACAATACGCACTACAATAAATAGCGTACCTAAACCACGGTCCTCTTCAGAAAACATTGTGTGCATATTTGTTTAAACGTTCCCAAGGCTAAGAGGTCGATATGCCTATTCGCCCGTATTTATCGGTAAAAACTAGAACCAATAAATACTACGAGTTTTATTTGTGCGAAGTCCTTGCGACAATTGGGGTCAGCGTCGATATTTTGTTGACTTTGCTGAAACCTTGGTATGCGTAACCCGATAGATATATATTTGCATAAAACTGAATCGTGTAAAGCGAAACGTCTCATTTTTCATACTGGCAAAATAGATACGTCTACATCATAGCATCGTTTAAATTGACGACACGGGAATGTTCGTGTATCAGGCTATGGATATCGTGAATATATGGCAACTTCATGTTTTATGTTGTTGTGTTATGTTAAAATCCCTCTTATGGTAGTTGCAAAATTTAAAAATTTTTATCATATTGATATATCGTGAGAAGTGACTGTGCGAATATATGAAATAGATGAATGCTGTGAATGATGAATACGGTTTTGAAGTTTTTTTTGTTTATATAATGGAGTATCAAACGAGCATGCAGTCCACCTGATGGTAAGTGGCAACTGCCGCCAATGGACATGTGTAATCATCGCTCCCAGATAAGATTAGTCACGCACGACACAACATATAACAAAATCGGTCATGCATGCGTTGTTACCCCTGAGGACTTATAAAATATCGGTTAAGTATGTCTCCCTCACCACACCCAAAAACCAAAAGACAAAAGCGCATTACACTGCTGTTATTACTTATTAGTTACAAAATGTGGTAGAACCTTACCATCAGATGAACGGCATGCTCGTTTCCTACTTCCATTATAAACAACAAAAAATTTAGAAATTATTTTTTTCTTTGTTCAAAAGTTAACAATTACGTACCTGAACGAGCGCGTGACCACTACATTCAGATTAGGTAAGAACTATAGGGTTAATAGGCAAAAATAACTTGAATATGTTACGTAACTTTCATTCATTATTTAAATAACGTTGATTTAATTGACTTATCTAAATACTGGAGTTTAAAGCCACCTGCTTAAGATGGTACTTCTGAAAACCAACAAACTTAATTGGCTTTCTCCAGACTTTGACAAATATAGCGCAGATAACCGTGGAAGGTCGTCCTTGGAGTGAATCGAGGCCGGCAACTTCGCCGATGAGATAATAACTTTAGCTAAAGGTAGCAGCATAACGCGGTTTTACTCGCGTTTAGAAAATATAACATGATATATACATAGGTAATTGAAATAAAAAGAAATGGGATTTTTGCGAGAAACCCAAATACATTATCTATCAACTATCTGGTATTATCAGTTTCGAAGATTATCTTAAACAGACATAGTATATAGACAGACATTTTTTTTAATAATCGAGCTTTTGTTATATGTGACCTTTACATGTATTCACGTGTGTACCTTTACATGTATTCAGTAAAAGGTGTTATTTGGACATCACAAACATTTTTATTTCATGTCGTTTCATTTTTATTTAATTGTATAGATAAAATTCGTTCGATTTACTGAGATCGCCTTGATTTAACATATTTTCGATGTCTGTACATTTAAATAAAGCTGGTTTTTAAATAAACTCATAGCATGATTTTTCCAATGCCGTGGTTTTTATGGATACACACAAACACACAGACCCATAGCAGAAATTTAAATTCGTAATTTACATATCTGTCTGGCCTGGGATCGGACCCAGGACCCACAGAAAGATACACCGGTATCATTACTGCACCATCGCGCGGGTCGTCACTCCATTGAAACTGACTTTATTATGAAGGTACCGCTCACTCCTATTTGCCTTTGCGTTACAACATAGAATTGATTGATGAGATACATTTTTAAGGGCAATAGAACTACAACTCGATTCAATAAAGGTTGTAATCAAAATGGTTACTTTTGTAAACGTTTCTTTTTCAATCATTATAATATATGAGCGAGAGGCAAATAGATCTTAATCGAATCTTTATCGAATCAAGTTACATACACTTTCTTACATCAAAGCGTAACATAACGCAGCCGTACCAGCCGTCTACTGACTGATCTGACTGGGTAGAATCTTATCAGGAATCTAATTATACCAATAAAGTGCGAGCGTTCATTAGGGTTACCAATCGCACAATCGAAAAAAATATATATAACATATTACACACAAATATTTTTTTCTTCGCACGGATATTTTAGATGTTTTGTTTTATTTGCGATTATTATTATTTACTCATTGTACATATTTATATGTAGATATAGTTATGTATTTTGTGTATTGTGTATTTTCGAACGCTAACGATACAAAAAATAAACAAATAACATATTTTTGCCTTTCACAGAGCTTTCTCTCACAATACTTTTTTAAAATACACCTTAAGTTTTAAATTTTATTCTGAAAAATATAAAAATCCGTTATAATCTCTTCAACCCTAGTGCGAATAGGAAAACAGTGCTAACGCGCATTACGCAAGTGCGAGTTACGCGCGCGTAATGACACGCACTGTCTCCCGTCAGGATCGTATCGAACGTGAACGCATCGCTGCAAGTTATGACGGCGGACAGACAGCCAACAGATGGCAACTGTTACGGTTAAGTAAAAGCTTCGTAGCCAAGTTCGACCAAGTGCGAATCGGCATCAGGCTTTACACTACAGCCAAACTACGCTCCTCGTAGCAAACACATACTGCATACGGCATCATTCATTCCTTTGAGTCCTGGTAATGAAAACCCATAAGAAATTGATCAACGGGCAGTACAAGCAGCATGACGAGTAACACAACCACCCTAAGTATATGCTCAATCTTCTCGCTGTTTCTTTCACCGGTCGTCGGGTGTGTGGCTGTATCATTAGGCACATCGCAAGTGCGAGTTACAGAAATACACCCGTTTAGATTATTGGATGTGAACGCATCATTGCAAGCTATAACGTCGGGCGGCTTAGAATTGCTAGAATGCTATTTAGTCGGTAGTAAAAGCTCAATGCTAAACTTCAACTCACGCATTAGGCATAGGGTTTGTTTTGAAAGAAAAAAATCAGCCAGCAGTTAAAGCCGCGAGCCTCAATTCAACTAAGTGCGAGTCGAGCTCACGTCATTCACATATTCGTCGTCTAGCTAGTGTTTTGACATATAAATATTTTTATAATGTGATGATTTTCTTTTTACTAGTTCAATGACTTTGTAATGCCCATTAGATCGCAATTGACGTATTAGATTAAACTTAAATTCTCCTAACGATGTGTTATTCTTTTGAAACGCTTAAAAAATATTTTAAAAAAGAATATTGAGTTAATTTGGACGACGACGTAATTACACAATCAGTTTTCTAATTTCATAAAGTAATATATAATACCTCTAAGTCAGAAAAAAAACATGTATAATGAGAATCTAAAAAAATACACGTTGATGGGTTTTAGGAAAAACGATATATGGTATATAACACAAAAGAACTCGAAAGTAACTACAAAGGAAGGGATATGTTAATTATAATAATTAGGAAAAACAAAAAGTGTAATAATGAAGCATGAAAACTATTTATTTTAAAGTGTTGAAAAATAACATTTTGTTTAACAAAAGATGAATGAAACAGGAAAACCTAATGAATAAAGTGATGGTGGAAAGTCAAAAAAAAACTAGCAGACGACACAAACAAAGAGAAACTTTAATGAACATTATCTGTCAATGATAAAATAATTGTTAAATCAATTCAATTACTGTAATAAAGTAAGCAGATACATTTATTTAATGTTAGCGACGTGACAAAAATGATTGAAGAGATAACGGGACAAATATAAAAAGTAAGCAGCGCTGAAAGCATCACAAGCAAAGATTGATATAGGGGGCGATAACATCAGAAAACGTGCCGATTGTATCTCTGTACGTTATGCAAGACCTAAACTAAGTAACATTTACGTTGCATAATTGCACATGCAGTGTCAAAACGTAAACCGGCGGTCCTTAAAGTAAATGAGAAAGATAATAAAGGCTACGATAGCGTGGACAATGAAAAAAGGGAAAATGATGAATTACATGGCATTGAGTGAAATCGACGGATATTAGTGGGGAGCAATCAGTGTGAAATGAAATAAACAAGAGGAATTAGCGTCGGCCGATAGTCCGAGTTAATCTGACCGCAAGGGAGCGGGCGCCACCGTGACTTTCCCTTTTCTTCTTGTGAAAGTGATGATGGCCAGTACAACAAAGCAATGTTTGCATCCTAAGCTCATCCAACGGGCCCGTGGATTGAAAGTCGCATAACTTAGCAGTAAAATACAATAAGATAGTTGATGCCTGCAAGTTTTCCGTAATTGATTTTGAAGTCCATACTATATAGCGTATTATATTTTACATATATGAGATTTACATCTATTGAAACTAGTGGTTCTTGCAATTACCCTTTACCGATAATAATAAATAAGTAGTAAGCTATAGCCATGATATCGAGACATTTTGTCTTAAATCATATAAATTACACACCACTTAATTAACTTGCTTTTCTATAACATCAATAAATGTGTATTCATGTATCTGGTACAAATGGGCTGAAATTTTTTAAATTTTATACTTTGAAGAAATAACGCATTAACACACATTATATTCTATAGCTGTAAAAACGAAATATAACTACCTCATTATCGAAATGGTCTTTCAAAATTGTTAATTTTGCTCTGTAATATAGATATGAAATTCATTATTGAAAGGCGGATATTGAGAAACATAATTGCCAATCGTATACCAGACTGTTGCCAGTGACCATTGGTGATCAAATCGTGACCGTCCACAATCTACACGTGATAGTGAAACTACGACGATTTCTGTTAAGGAAAATGAAATTTCATAGCGGCGTTGGACGAACACGTGCAGCATTTCAATACGGCCGATCGTGTTGCAGTTAAATAGGCCGTCAATCTGCTTAGATATGCAAAATGAAAATACAATGCGTTAATTGCAAATGCACTCGCGAAGACCGTCGAGAAACATCGCCGGCTGCCAACTCGGTCAATGCGATCGGTCGTAACAGTGAAAAAGAGTTCTTGAATTAATTCGTGTGTCTGTGTTGGAAAATATTTTATAAAAGACGAAGACAGCTGATAATGAATCTATTGTTTTTGAGGATGAGGATGTTATTGTTATTACCGCTACCATTTGTTCAATGACCTCATCTGCGGAACAAATTTATTTAACCTACTCGGCCAGGAGTTTGACCTTTTATTTGATATTAGAGTTTTGAATTTTTTTTTTATGAAATTTTTTATTGACCGCATTACGTGTTGTGGTATTATTAAAATAACTTATAAAACTTAAACATTCTTCAGATTTATTTGAGTTTTAAAATTGTTTAGCTGACGTGGTGGTAATATTAATAATATATATGTTAAGATTAGTAGATATTTCGAAACGTTTATTGAAGGAGACCTATACTAACAGAGGCAAAATCTTGGTCACTGCGATCTCTTATCTACCACCTACTAGTTACATCTCTTGTATATTTATCTCATAAATAGGCACCGAGGACCAGAACAGCTGAACATGAAAACAAAACAAAGCGTACTTTCTAAACGATTACTTTCTCCCAACGAAGTTCGGCATGGCTGATATCTGCCCTTTATTGATAACAATTAGTCACAGATCGCTTTCCTATACTTTCATACGTTTCGTTATCATTGTTTAGAACTAGATAAACCTTCGTAAACAGTATTACATTTAAGATATTAACAATTGCCAAAAAGGTGGGCCAGTTATACTAAAATATCAAAATTTGTGTGTTCTGTTGATATTTAACAAATACGGGCGTGGGCTTTGGTTTACATTTGCTATACAAGGCTGGAAACGTATCGGTTCAAATAAATCTTATCTGCGTCTTACACACATATACGAATATACAGAACGTTATTTATTCACACAATAATTCATATTTACTTCACATTACGGAATGCGTATGAATAAATATTTTTAGTGTCAGGGTGTAAACCGAAGTTGTGTCTTGACATGACACGAGGCTTACGTGAGAAATTAACGCCGCTATTCAATTATATTGTGTGGACGTTTTGTTGCTAACTAATGGTAAACAAGCGATAATATCACCGCGGCTGCCCCAAGGTCGCAGTGTTGTGCCATAAGATAAACAAAGCAATAAATAATAATCAAACAAAACAGGAATCGCAACTTGTTACGTCTTTATTGCAATGTAACTTGTGGAATGTTTGAGAATAATTTAATTATAAATAAAAATTCATAAAATAAAAGTTGCCAAAGTAATGAAATGCTAAATTATGCCGAATTACGGTTGTGTTTATAATTTTAATTGTATCCTTTTGCATAATTAACCTGATTAGCCTTAATACAAATCTTCAAAATATGAGAAATTGACTATACTACTTATTTAATACACAAACTATTCCTTAGTAACTTAATGAATATAGAATAATATTTTGAACCTACAGACACATTTTGCACTGTGCCATGTTACTACATATAGTCCGCTAAGCTCACAGAGAGAACGTATCGTATTCTACACGAGCATTGGTTGATGTTTCGACATCGCCTCCTTGACCGATCACATTATTAAGAGTTTCTTAATCCGCTAGAGTTCGAAAACACCTATTTAATAAAATGTAATACACTCGTAAATCATTATGTGGCCTTGCAACATTAATTTCTTTACGCGCGTTTTACTACTCAATGGGCGAATGAGTTAGGCGTTCGTTGTGTTGAGAACTTCGATTTGTTTTATGCGGCCTTGGTATCGGTTGAAAGCAATTTGGATGCAAACCGATGGTAACCGCTAATTACGTTTTGCTATTTCATTATTAATTTTCATTTTATTTCCATCGCATATTTACGGTCTATATTTGTAGACGTCTCATATCGTTGTGTATGTAATAATGGTATTGAAATTTGGATTAGATTATTCGTCTGTTACATCAACAAATAACGAATACAATGCGGCTTGCGTTTACATTGTAAATGCTAGGGGCAGGTTACTATTGTGTTCTAAATGTCTATTGGCACAGAAATCTTATTTGAGCTTAGTGTCATTTGCCCTTGCAGATAAGTCAATAATGAAAAGAAAAGGGGTTATTGGAACAAAACCCGACAGATTATTTGCAACACGATTTTAGTGCTCTATTAACGACGTGCTCTAAGTACAATCATGAAAGCG
>DWRA01000662.1:0-22205 GCA_018250295.1 Spathilepia clonius | reverse complement strand
TTTTATCTTATTACAGTAGTTTCAAAGGTGAGGTAAGGAAAACATACTTATCAGCGTTCCAAGTTAGTCTTCAGGGGTAGCAACGCATTTGTGACCGAAGTCAGGTAGAGACGACCCACGTATCTTATCTGAAATTGATTTTGGATACCCATGAGTAAATGCCATAATGTTAACTGCATGTTTGTTTATTACTCTATAATATAGAATAGATTTACACAAAAGGAAGTCACGAGGAAATAAATCCTTACGGTCTCCTAGCCTAAAAAATCTAGGCTCGGGTCTCCAGCTGAGATGAACTTCTAGACACTAGACCATCACTGCTTTTATTATATGTAGTTTTAAATATAACAAGCATTAATGTATTCACAGATATTACTCAAATGAACACGAACAAGTCTTGTTTTCCACTGTTACAGTATAATGAGGTTTGTTCATTACGATTGTAATTAAGTGAGTAATTTATTTCGGAGAGAACGGCCATCTATTCGCACTTACTAGCTAACTAACTTATTTCAATTATAAATGTATTTTACGTAGAATAGCAGAAAGATTGCTCTAACAGATAGCAATTTCTAATTAGGAGATATTCGTGTAATTGTAATATTACCGTTAGGAACGGCAACGCAATTATATTAATCTTTGGTTTTAATGATACTGCAGTTGCGTTATCAGAGTAATTAAATTGATATGTATACAGTTTTATGTGGCCAGTGCTGCTTACGGACATTAATAATAATCAAACTCAATTATTTCTGCCTCACAACAGACGTGTTAGGATAATGTGTGCAAGTTTACACGAAATAGAAAAATAATTTAATATTTCTCTTTCAATTTTAATAAAAACATGTCGTTTATATATTTTCCAGTTCTGCTACTACTTGATGGAATCTTTCGTGGTACAGTTCCGGAATCACCACCTCCAAATGTATTTCAATCTAGTAATAGCAATGTTAAACGCTGCTCTGTTCTGGTTTGAAGAGTGTAGTGAGAAGAAATACAAAATCTGTACAACACAAATATTAAATAGTTACGTTCAAATAACGCCATATCTTGGCACTTTCCCGTCCAATAACAAAATGGCTGCCAATATGCACGCTACCTGCGCTAGTTTATAGCCCATTTCAGGAGCTGTTAAAAACACATTTTCATACGTTCAGCCTCCAAATGTACCTTCAAGTTTATACAATTTCAACGATAGTAACATATTTCACGGTGCGACATGTATTGAATTTTCAAAAGCCTTTATGTAATTTCTGCTTGTACCTGTGCGTGTATTTGGGCTATATTATTCAGAAGTTTGTTATCCTGGTAAAGAAATAAGGCCATGGGTAACGATGGCAGCAATATTTTTATGGTCCCAACAGGGAGAGGTCTTGGACATACTCTACCGAGCTGGTGGAAATTTCAGGGATAATGTTCTCTATTCAGGAAATTATTGTAACATAACAACATTTCATGTCTTTCTGATGTGTTATTTTTATGTATTATATTCAAGATTTGCTATTCTCACTAGCTAAATTGGAACACCACGTATATACTTTACCAAAATCCTATGGCATCATAAGATCGTAAGATAGTGGACCTATAATAACATGTAAGTCAGCCGGCATTGTCAAATGGTTTTGATTTTAAATTTATTTACTTACATATAAAATTGACAAAAGAATCATAGTAGAAAAAAGCTCATTATTGGGCCAAGTAAATATAGAATCCAGAAAATCTTGATTTATGAGTACAAGTGATGCAGAACTCCCCGGCTGCATAATGCCGGCGCGGCATTGTGCCGCTCACAATGCGTGTGGAGCGGTCGGGGGCTACGGAACTAAAGAATCTTCCTCGGTACCTTTACACTTTCTATTATTATATTCTTTTCAAGCTTCCATGAAATAGATTTGTATAGGTTTTTGGAATGACTTGAATTAGTAAAATGTTTAAAGAAAGCCTTTCAAGTTTGAAAAGCTTTTCACGGCAGGTGAAGTTTTTAGTACCGCTGGCTATATAAACAGATTGCTGGCTGGAAAATATTATTCGGCGAACTGAAATCTAGTTATTTTTTTATAAGAGTATGTATATTGCCGTTGAACCGATGAATAAACATTCAAATATCTCAATCTCCACTCGAACGTAGTAGATAATCAACAACACGGTTCTTAAATTTTTATTATTATAGCATTATAATTTTAATTACATAGTTAATTGTATCGGTGCAGTTCTAAACATCGTTTGGAAATGATTATAATGAAGATATGTCTTTTACCTGTGTAGAGCCCGTGGTGATTGTACCCCGGAGGCACCACCGCCGCACCTTTTGTACTCAATAAGAAGCGCTGCTGTGTTCTCAATAATAACATGGTATTAAAAATTCAAATTTAATTATAATTGTTATTAACATATTTTCTTCTACGTTATGCGTAGGTACATTTAATATGATATATATTTCTATTGTACAACAATTTAAAGTGTCTATTAGAGATAGAGTGAGAAATAAAGTGTATTTTTGTAGCGATAACAAAAACAGTGTGTTGATAACGATCGGACGTGGCGACGCTCAGTCGTTTCGCGATCAAAACTTTCCCTTGTTGTTGTTTACGCTATTTTTCCTATATCTTCGCTATCTCTAATACCATAACTGTGTTTGACAGTATATGTATTAGTTTAGTATTAGAAAGAAGGAATGGAAGTGATACGTAGGTCTAAGTTTAACGGATTGTTGTTTACGTATTTTAACGGCTAACCAGAATGAACGAAAACCAAAACTGTTTCGAATAAACAATTTTAAGATTCTTGTGTGTTCATTCATTTGTTTCACTAGTAAGTCGGTAAAGATAATTTCGATTTCTTTTTTATTATTGAGAACATTATATATTTTAACTCTTAATTTCATCACATACCTACTTTAACGTCAAACGAAAACTTTGTAAAAAAAACCTAGATGCGTTCGCTAGATCACCATGATAGACTATTTTCTAAACCCTCCACGTTCTGATAAGGGGTCCATGCCCGGTAGCGGGACTGTAATGGATTAATAATGTATTTTGATCTTACAAGTTACGTAAAAATGCCGCAAAATGTAACAGCAACTGAATAATTACAAAAAATGTTCCACTTAACAACGTAGTCGACGTCGCGGGTCGACAGATAGTCAAGAGAACTTTTCAAACAATAGCCATTACGATGTTTGCTGGTCGTTTCGAAGATCACCAGCAATAATATCGGAATAACAAAATAAAACGTTTTATGCACAGGGAGTGAGTCGTTACGTCTCTTTAATTGTATCTCGTAAAATCGATCGTAAAGTGGCATTCACTTTACTGTACCTCCCAAACGATGAGTTTTAACAATACCTTTATGTCGTATACTTAAGGTTCAAGATACTTTAAAACGCCACAATGTTACAGCTAGGTATACAACGACAGACAACTTACTGTTTTACGCATCTATTAAATTTGCTTCAAGAATAATAACTCATGCAAAGTAACGTACTGAAACAAGTTTTGCACGACATGTAAATAAGCGCCGACATTGCACTAATAACACGAGAAGTTGAATACCAAGTACTTTATAGATTTCAGGACTGGTGGAAGCCTGTGACTTTACCCAATTTTGAACTGGAAGACATTTAAAGTTATTTTGGGCACTGCAAAATGATAAGTCTTTTTGTATAATAATTGAATCCGTTAAAATCCATTCACTTGTTTTCCAGATTAACCTACACAGAGAGAGAGAGAGATGATTAAAAAAACTTTCTTTCATTTAAAACACAAAGTAAAATGAATAACACAATTACTGATTTTGTAAAACACAAAATATTTACTTGAATAGACGTTAAACTGCTTTGTTAGAAATGAAATTATAGTTTCTATTGTACGTGTCCAAAATAAGTAATTATAAGAGCTGAAATGTAATTGGCAATATTTTTCAGAATAGGCACAAACCGAAATAAACGGTGAAATCAGAGATAGGTGTTCATTGTCTCGCGAAATCGTATTTATGGGTCCACTTCCTTGCGTTTGGTGCAAAGCCGCCATAGACGTCGCTAATGACGTATTGTGACCCGAATTGGGGCAAAAAATAAGCAATTTACTTCCACGGCGGCGGCTCCGAGCCGGCCCTGCCCTTTGTTGCCTAAGCGAGCTTTAGGGCGCCATTAATTCTTAGGGTTCTTCGTTCGAAGGGCTATAAACCTTTGTAGTTTAACACTGCTCTGTGTATTAAGTATCTATGTAAATGACTTATTGGACTTCTATTTTGATAATTTCATATGTTTCTATAATTTTGTATCTGCTAAATGTCATGCGGTCTTAAGTAAATTTTAAAACAGTAAAATCAAAAATACGTGTATAATATTAATATAGGTATTAAAATAATCATTCTCGGTATTTGAAATATTGAAAAGGTCATAATAATTATAAAGTTTTACTACGTATACCAGTAACATTAATTAAATCGGACAATAATTTGTGGAAACAATTAAGTAACGTTCGTTACTTTTATTTAAATTATTATTATCGAGAATTTTACATTCGAATTGAGCACAATTACAAAAGTATAGAACGCAGAACCTAATAAGAACTAAAATAAAAAGTATGTACGGAACCGAGGCCGTTTTTAATGGAAAAATATTTTTTCAGGGATAAGTGATTGAGCGGCGATTGTCGACTGGAAGTTTTTGCGAAATGGAAAATAATAACATAATAAATAACTGCGCACTATCATATTTCATGGCTTTGAAGAGAGCTGTGTTGTGATAGTCGGCTTGCTGTCCCGCTCACTCTTCAGAACTGGGTCGCTTTGAAAGATTTATGCGGCGTAGCGTTTGATGCTCTATACTGGGAATTTATTTGTGCGATAGGAATTTAACTCTATTTATCAAGCTTGTAAGTTTTATGGTATCTATATAGCAAATGTCCCTGACGTTGGCTTGATATTAATGGTGTCCAGAACTAGGGTACTTAAAAAGATGACGCTTTTTACATTTATAATCCGACATGATTCTATAAATCATGGGTCTCGTGGACAAAAAGATAAGTAAGTACAACTTAAAACAATAATCTGAATTAACTTTTATTTAGTAGGCCGATTTTGTAAGAGATTGAATCCGAAACCCTCTGTTTGGTAGTCCTGTATGGCCAAGTCATGTCAAAATTTTCTTAAATAGGTTGGCTTTCCTAAGGAGGTTGATAACCGAGATATTTTTGGTATGTAACGGGTACTCAGGATACGATTTTTTTTTTTATTTCTTATTTGCCGATATTTCGACCCAGTTGCATGGAACGTGAGTACCCGTTACATACCAAAATGTATCAATTCCGCGATAATATTAGCCTAAAATCATAAACCGAGATATTGCCACCATGTCATCTTCACTTAAGACATTTGCATGTAAGATGTCATACTTATCGATATGTTAAGTGGTTACTGTCACTCTTAGATAGCTTAGATGTCTCGCAGATGTACAGATAGATACAAAGATATAACTAAATACAATCTCAGATAACATTGCTCCCCGAGTTCTAAGTAGGAACGGATGTAAGTAGTCCTTAGGGACAGAAACGCATCTGCGACCGACACACAAGACCCCTGCCTTAATTTAGACGGATTGCATGTCGTGTGGCCGCTTAACATTGAAACTACAAACTTAGGTGCCTTTGTTATGTAAAAGCAAGTTATTTTTTTTATAAAAAAAAATAAGTCGCGCCTATATTCTTAATTATTATCCTTCTAAATTGGCTTCACCATTTTTATAGTGTTTTTTGGTTTTATGGTTCTTATCTATGACTGGGTCTGGTAACTGGGGGTTATTGTGGAGATTCAATCTATAAAATTTAACAACCGTTTTCTACTTTTCTTTTATTTCTACATAAAAATACATTTGTCTCAAAATTTCTACTACCCAGCCATTCTAAATATTATGAGTTAATCTGTTAGTAATTATATGTAATACATAACGTACTTATTATGTACACTTTCTTTCGAGGTACAGGTTTAATGAGTTCTTGAAGAAATCAATTTACAAGTGTTGTCTTTTTGTTAACTTGGCCTCGTGTTGCGTATGCTTCTCTGAATACTTACGTTACCAGTCAGCTTTACGATGCGTTTTTGTCTTTAAAAATGTTACTTAATTCAATAAAAAATGTGGGGTATTCAGTATCCGTGTAGAAGATACTAACATTTCCAAGTTATCACTTGAAATATAATGAAATTAACTCTGATAAAGATTTTTTAGCCTTAGCTATAGCTGTATTGTATTTTTTTATAAGACTAAAGTAATATTCGAGCATGCAGTTCACCTGGTAAGCGGTCACTGATAGCGGTCGTACGTATGTATGTACTTACGTACAACAGCCTACATCCACACCCTTCTACCGAAACGCAGAACTGATTTATGCTAGAAATGCGTGTGAGTATTAGATTTATTTTCGTGTTAAAAGCTGTCACAAATAGAAGAGAAAAATCATCCATTTCCATGTGTTTCTTAAGTACACGCAGTTGAATGATAGCATTAATTTTTTGTTGGCTGCTGGCTGCAATATATTATTTTATTTAAATATGATTATTCAAAATGTGAACTGATACGGTTGTATTGTAGTTACCCTTTTGATCGTTTGTAAACGTAAGTAATAAGTTACATACTGACCAACTACTCTGTAGAAGTAAACTAAAGCAAAGTTCGGTCAAAACATGAGACATGATGTGCAAGAATAATACATACCCTTTTACAAGGCACTCCCGTCGGGTTGTCCTTAGAACGTAGATACTTACATAATATGAAAGATTTATGAGTACCGTACCGGGGATAGATGGCTCGGGACGGAAAAATACGAGATCTTGGCCTCCTTGCGAGCTGATGTCAAACGTCTGATGTAGTCACGACGTTCTAATAAGCATGTTTAGAAAGAGTCGTCTTAGATATTGTAGAATAAAAGTTCCACGTTTATAATAATTTATTTTAACTCTCATTTGATTAGTGCATCGTGGTACTACGAATAGTAAATTGATAGATACATGGCTCTTTGACTAAAATCTTACCGATAAGTCTGTTTGACTTCGCTTGTGATCTTAACTAGAAGTAAAATTCTGATACACCTGCTCGATTCCTTAGTGAACTATGGAGAACACAAGCCTGTGTAACATCTCATGAGGTATATAAGAAGACATTATTAAATTAGGGTAATAAGCAACCTAATCTTAGAGGCGAATATAAATAATTCATTTATATATATCGTATACCTATTTGATTGACAATAAAGATAGAGAATTCGATTGCTCATGACATATTGAGTTAACATGCCCTTCGAATTACAAAAATGCACATTTTCAGCTATTAGCAGCCACCCGTTCAATTCCCGGCAATATTTTACTTTGTTTGACTTCGTAGAGTACGATCTCCATAAGCCGCAGCTATGCATGGAGCTATCTTATTATATATTTTCCCCTATATCCTATTGTACCCTCGTGATATGTTCGCTTGATACCACCACCTGCATCACATTGTTACAGTATATTTATGAGATCATTAAACTGGGTCGTGGCTACTTATTAAAGCTTACTTTCTCGGTATATTGTACCAGTTTGTTATAAAGCCCCATCGTTACCTTATCTGGTTATTAGTCACGCTGCGATATCTTCGTGCCACGGGACAGCCATTCTGACTACAAATCTGCCCACTTACCTCGCTGCCAACCACACCCTTGTGTACAAAGACATACGGTTTAAGATATAGAGCCAATTAGTGCAATTTATTAAGGCTCACTATTAGTCAATTTTAAATCTTAGCACTTTAGATTCTTGGTATAACCAACGCGCCTTGGTGAAATGAAACATCACATTTGACTTTTATAATTTTTTTTCATTTTAACCCTTAATAAAATAATCTTTTAATAACTTATTACTTTATTGAATAATAAATATATCCGTAATTTTCCATATACAGGATTCATGACAAAATTTCTTACACGATTATTAACCACCTACCTAGAAAAAGTCGATGAGCGAAAACTGGATTGATAGCCAATGTCAAATCTACTATCAGATTAATTAAAACTACCATCGCAGACGAAACATATGGCCCGCTACAGACTTCAACGCTTCAAGTGTCATTCCAAATTTAAGCAAATATCTACAAATTTCGCTACAACTTGCAGAATAATTCGTAGCTTAATGTGATCGGACATATATATTTTTTAACGGTCAACGCTGACACTTACAGCGTAGAGCGAGTTTGCTTTGACCTTTGCGACTAGCAGCCCACAGATTAGTGCTGTAAGTTTGGCAGCATATGTCACTTGGCGGGACTCTCTTCTTTCCCTTTCAGATTTGATACGCTATTACGTACCTATACAATATTAAGAAGGGATAGATTCGTAATTAGAACACAGATAAAGTGAACAAGAGGCGGCTGATGAGATCACATTTCAAAGGAAAATGGATTGCCCCAATTGCTAATGGATATAATTTCATCCCGCGACTCAACGTCGCCGTGGCTTCGTGCTTCCAAAACCTGGGATTATTTTCAGTATTTGGGTATCTTCTGCTTAATAAAAGTAATACAGGCTAAGCCGGTGAATCTAATATTAGAATTTCTTACACAAATATTGTATAAATACACTAAGGACTTATTTTTGATGATGGGGATGTATAAATGGTCTAAAAAGCCAATGAAAACGTTAAAATAAAATAATAAACGAACTAACGAAACTTTGTGTTCCATTGTAGGTTATAGGCACATTAGATACACATGGTTAGTATATTAGATTAAAAACGGCGTCGGAATAATAAAGTCGGAAGTGTGTATATTGGGAACTCTTCAGATGCTACAAATGTCAATACGCGGCAGTAACCATTTATGACACTACCTGTTTAGAATAACCTTGCAACATAATAGGGGTATATTCTCCCTCGCCGTGTTCCCGCGTGGTAGTTATACCCTTATAATACAATTTGGACGATACTGCGTTGTTTAATAACCTTTTGGAGTTGTTTTCTCTACACAAGCATTAGATATTCTGCGCGGATTCTTCTCATGTATATCATAGCGCGTACTATAGCGAGGTAAGCTTTTTCTCAGCTCCCAAATTGCCTATTGTTATAAATCATAGCCAGTCGTCTTCAATTAGTTCTCCATCGAATTCAAATCCGACTGGTACTTTAGAGGTTAGTGCATAGAAACAATCAATTCAGCTTTACAATAATAGTACGTACAGATATGGTGCTGATGCACCGAGCATTCTAATTCCATTCCTTCCCAGCTGAAATTATGAATGTAGATTTAGGTCCGGACCTATGCGTTCTTATCTGTGTGTGAGTGCACCACGACGCAGATTCCTAGACTATGTGAAAAACATTAAAAACTTGAAGTATGTGAAGAAATCCTTTAAGAACACCCCACCGGCTTAAAACCTGTTTGTCTTTGTCGAGTAAAAAACGCGATGTTTACATGTACTGACAGTAAGGGGACATACTTACATACCCATTACCAAATAAGCACCTAGATAACATTATAAAGAAGTATATTGTAGACTAAGCATTCTTTGAAATGGTTGGACAGTACTAATGGCTTACTTTGGGAGGAGAGCATGATAGTAAGCTGAAGCGTAAAGTGATAAAAGAATTAATCAATAAATTAATAATTAATCTTTTGTATTTTTAACCCGAGAATCCGTAAAAGCATATTACGAGTTTGAAGTAGGAATGGCTTAAATACGACGCGATGCTAAGGACCTTTTTAACATTTTTGAATTACACGAAGTTTTTTCTGATCGGCATGAACTACTTTGTCGATACGTTTTGGATATATTTTTTCGTCAAAGGTTGTTCGAACCTCTATGGATTCGAGAATTTGGACTGGCTCAGCTACATTAATATTTTTAGTATTAAAATACTGCAATATTTTTAGGTTCTGAGCTCTAAATAAATTTATTGAAAAGATCAGTAGTGCAATACAATTTTATCGATAATCGATAAACGATGGTATCTAAACTCATAGCAACATATGAGGAATCTCTATGTCTCATGTCATATGTTTCTCTATGTCCCTATGGATCTCATTAGTATATACAGATAAACGAAGACTTAGTCCCGTACAGATCTAAAATTTGTTTCACGCTACCGCTTAACACAAACCCTCGACCCACAAAAGATATTTGCCTTCAACGTAACGACTTACATCTTTCTCCTTTTTATATAGACAAAGCACTCTTGGAGCAGACATTACATTGAAACGTTACGAGTAGTTGTACAAACAAAGTTTTTTCGGCCTTACACTCCGTCGGACAAATAATGGCACGGCTTAAAATATGTGAAGTTTGTTCGATAGTTAAGCTTAGAAATATATAACTAGTAGACAGCAAGTACTTTGTTGCGCTGTGGTACTATACGGTTGTATTGTATACGTATGTATGTTAGATATATGGAATTCTCTTTTAAATATAATTTTAACCAGGTTTATCAGAAGCCGTAATATAGCTACGTTATTCTATTTATAGCTGAATATTCCCGAGTTAAATAATTTACTTCATATTTTATTTGAAAGTCAAAATTCATTGCTTCATATACATCCAAAATTACAGACAGAAAGACGAAATTTGTACCCGTCCGAAAAACCGACCGCATCAAACATTGTTATAATACCAATTTCTGTTCCTCCCACCGAAAACCAGCCCTGGGGGATAAAAATCAATTAAGCATGACATGGTAGTGCTCGGGTTTCGTCAGTCGCCGGCTAATCCGGGAGCAGCCGTCAGCTGTGCCTGACGGCGTAATAGAAAAATCGAACCGGTGTACCGCTCGTATTAATATTTGCCCCTCTGCTCACGTTTCCTATGTTTTTGATGTTATGTACGAGATATTTCATGGAACTATACGTTGTATGTGTATGTTACGAAATGGAAAACTATGTCAGTGTGAATGACTGTTATAAACCCAACAACTGCAAAATTGGAGATTAAAGGAAAGGAAGGGTAGCATTTATACGTTTAATAACAATGAATGTCTTAAAATCAACTCTTAAAGTATAAACTGTTTGTAACATGTATGAAGAACACGTATTAAAATATATTTCGAAAAACACATTATTTAGCTTCTACTAATAATTAACAAGTGATAAATATAAGTAATAAATAATGGGCACAGACACTGATATATGAGTTGGTGGATTTGTCTATTTACATTAAATAGTAACATGTACGTATCAACCAGGTACTTAAAAGTGGTAGAACTCATCATGGTTCGACTGTACCGCTGTTGCAGGCAGAAATGAGTGTGCCGGCACCACCACCACACTTATTCTGCCTGCAACAGTGGCACAAATCTCATAGGTTTTGATACGAAAGGAGTTCGAAGGCGTTACTAAGAAATTTGAGTCCAGCATTACATCTGTGATAAACCGCGGGTAAGACTACCGTCTTTTTCGAGATCGATAAAAAATAGATGGCACTGAAAGTTCAATATCATTAGAACTGTATATTTGTTTGCTACTTTCATTACATAGGGCAATGTTTATTATAACCCGTGTGTATATAAGATATATGTGTAAATGTGACACAAACACACACATACCAAGCAGTTATTGCATCGTCGAGAAACTTTTGTTATTTTTTCATCGATAATGGGATATTTCATATGAAATCCGTTCACATGTTACCCGAGCGTGTGGAGCGGAACGGATCTAATCTTTTGTTGTAAGTATTATTGTGACGCGATAACTAATCCTTTATTGCGAGCGTAATTGTATGCTCCGTAGCTAATGCCATATCGAAGCTGGGACATTTGTTATAGATTTACACCCTTTGTTAATATGAAGGTACAATAATTTCTGATACACTGCGTAACGTTACACTGGTGACATTATTATAAAAGAATAAATAAGATTTTTTTTAGGTTACCTTTTTATCTTTCAAATATTTCTTCAATTTCTGATTGTGTTTTTTGATTAAGTTATTCAACGTATACTAATAAACAATATCAAAGTGTATCTCTGTAAATAACTTTAAACATATCAAGCTAAGTTGTATTTTTCAAAAATCCCACACAAATATGAAAGCGTCTACTTCGGTACAAATGACATTCGGGTGCTAAGTTTCATAGCAGTTTCTAAATGTATTATAATGGTACGTTTTATGATATCTCTGTACATTTTTAATAACAGTTGTGTTCATAATTTATAAGTGATAGCTCTGCGGTACGATTCCGGCCTTCCATATTTATGTTACAAATTAATCAAATAATGATTTAACAATGAGAAAAAACACGTAAGAAAACCTATATAGATGAAAGTACTTTATAACATTATCCATAATGCCCGCAATATTGTGTAAAGTTCAGTAACACTAATAACGCATAATATTATTTATTAGGTGGTTGCAAAAGTTATGATCACTTTCAAATTTATGATCCAAAACTGAAAGGCTTAAGCAATATTACTTTCAAGTTTCTTTCAAGGTATATTCGAGTAATAATCTCTTTAACGGCGTCTTAAAGCAAGAATAAAGCCGTGGGTCTTAAGGGTTTTGTTTGAGCGTAAGTTCCTCACCCTTCTCTGTTTACTTTGACAATGTTACAATAGAACGAATGCCACGTATTTAAGGTTCGTCGCTAAGGGATTTGTCAAGGCATTATAAGTGTTCTTAAAGTAACTTATATACGAATTAAGATTTTTTTGTGAGAATTATAAATATAACCAAAATTAATCGCACTTTTTTGTTGTAAGTATTATACATTTTCATATGTATTTAGTAAGAAAACAGTTATTTTGGTATTACAGACAGACACGTCAATTTTATTTATTTGTGTAGATAAAAAATACATTAATTATTGATAATGTAATACCTCTGCTATATTGTAGTATTACAAGTATGTTTTTCTTTTTTTGCGCAGACCCCTATATTTTTATTTTAGTGTTGTAAAGTAGCTTAGGACTAGGTTTTAACGATATGTGAAAAGCCGATCTAAATAGATTAAGTCGATTCAAAATAGCTAATCATATATGTATATTAAATAGTAGTTTATATGTTAAGACATGCTTAGACGAGACAATTAACTTTAAGTAGTTATTTTAAAAATAAAATTTTACTCGAGGCTTTTTTAAATATTACCTCTTTCCGCGTTGCTATTATTATAATTCTTTATTTGTTATTGTTACGCTTTTGCATTATATCCGGAAACGCTATGAGTTTGTTTAGTCACAATATAAAAGACGTCGATAAATAGGTAAACTGAATTTAAAAAACCGTTTTTTCTAGCACAGTTTTTCAGTCACCGTCGCTCGCAAGAGATTTGTACAGTTCAGTACCAGCGCTAAAATGACTAAAAAGCTAAGAGAATTCCTAGTAAAAACAGCAATAAATAAAAATAATACAAGCACTAAAAATATATTGAAAAAGTCAGAGTACTTACTCATGTCAAATATCTTCCGAAGCTTGAAGCTTTACATGAAAATCTGTTATTGATTGGCCGACCTGCGCCTACGAACATACGTGTCAAATTTAAATAATAATATATGTAGAACATTTTTTACATTTCATTTCTGTTGTACGGGATATAATCTTCACTATTATAACCCTTATTATACTGCTGTGTACGAGGTTTTCCCCCTAGAAGAGGACAAAGTTAGTGACCAAACCACGTTGTATTTAAATTCCCCATTTAGACCCCGAGGTTTAACGACTGCTATCTAGAGGTAACAGCTGGGAACCGACTTATCGTTCCTTCCGATGCACGGAAACGTCATGCGCGTTTTAACCATACGTATATATTCACATCTACGTGGTTTTTATTTACATTCGAGGGAGACACATCCTAAAAGAATATTTTCGTCATGTTGTTCAATTTGTGTTTGTCTAAATTACAGTAACGAATTTTGCTGACGATTTCATTGTCAACCTATTTATATTATGGCTATATTTATATATCGGTGAGCAAGTTATACTGAAGAGAAAACTAAATTTATCTATTTAAGTAAATTTATCTATTTAACTTCGAAATCAAAACCGGTTTTATAGCACAGTGCTAAAAATTTATTGATCATGTAACAATAGAAAAGCATAACTTGAAAAAATTACGTAGCTTTATATTCAAGTGAAGCGATGGATTACTACAGTTACATAAAGAAAAAAAATGATCAATAGAGCCGCACTTTACATAAAACCCCCGCTAGCGTTTTGCGACGGGAAGCGGTACTGTATTATACATCCTGTACCCTAAACAAATGCAAGTTTTAAAGTGTTGTCGGGCAAAAAGTCGTAAAAATGAACCAGGTAAGAGAAAGGTAACAATTTTATTGGTCGTCGTAATTTTATTGAAATCTCTATAGAGCCTTTTGTACTAAAATAACAACCCAATTCCGATCCTCCATTTAACTTGACGCCTACTCTATTATTACCGCAATAGGCTAAAGACATAAATTATATTTAAAAGGTTTAATTTTATAAACGCTCCTAAACTTCATAGTAATTAAATTATAAGTATGTTGTCAGTGTGAACGCCTCGAATAAGTAGGTCTCACTTACCACACCCTTTGAACCAGAAGAGAGCAGTGCTTGACAGTGCTGTGATTAAGCAGAATTAGGTGTGACGGCAGGGCCTCTGACTTCGAACCACAGAGTTCTACTTGTTACATATGCAATTTTGAAATAAATCTTAAAACAGGAACTTCAGCTTAAGAGAACGAATTTAATACGGAATCTCACTAAATAATACAATGTGTCCCATTTTTAAGTAAAACGGTAGGAGTTTTTATCTTTTAAATTTCTTAAAAGTTTTTGTCTTTTTCTCAGTGTTTGAATGGCATAAAGGTTAAAAAAGTGATCTAGATGATGTTGCAACTTATTTATTCTGTCAATGCATTGTACTTTCTGTTTGTTTTTAGTTCTCATTCAAGTCAAATTGACGTCGAATAGCTACTTCTATTTATACACAAATTCATTTAGACAGGAAAGTAATATCACTTACTGTTTAATATTACTTAAAGTAATATTAGTCACTTATTTAATATTCTACATATATACATTTACATAATACATATAAACTAATTCTATCTATGTACACCTTTCATTTAACACGTGGGATATTTATCTTAATGTATAATGATGACGAAGATGTACGTACGATAGATATAAACAAAGGAGCATGCAGTCCATCAGATGATAAGTAGCTATTGCCGCTCATGGACAGTTGTAATCAAAACCAGACAAGTTTGGTGTCCTGCATGAGGCCGACCACACATGCATTACTACCTTTAAGTTGGAATGCCCTGGATAAGTGTCTCCATTACCACATATATATAAGTTCATGTTAATAACTTCACGATAAATAAAACTCGTCGACTAGCAACCTAATCATATTATGGTTCCCGTTCTAAGAATATGTGTTTAGTCCCAAAAAACCCGTTGACTAACTATATTATACGAACGACTATGTTATGTTAATTTTCGTCAACTCACCTAAACTATAATCACTTAACCTATTCTAAATGACGAGTAAATTGCCTTATATGGCCATACACTCCGTGATAGTGGACATAATAATTATTTTCATAATCTTGCCCAACGTTCACAATTTCCACGACCTACCGACCTTTGGACGCCTATATTAGAATAAAACTCATTTGGGAGGCAATTTAAAGTTATAATGGCTACTGGTAATACAGTTTCTAGTAATGTGTTTATTATTCCGTACGAATAACTGCGGTAAGCTTAGCGTACGTCCATCGCTACCGCCGCCCTCCCTTAAAATGTTTAGACAGACTTCCCCGTGTGTTTCCTTCTAAATTATTACATTATAGTTTTTAACTGAATCATATCCATCGTGGACCACTTTATACGGCTGGCACATATGTATTTTTAATGTTCCAAAAGAGAATGCGAGTGTAGTTTTGGTTATTAAATTTTAACTGGTTTGGTTTCATGCTAGAATACTTTCTCAAAATAAAGCCAGCTTCCGACAAACTGTGTACACATCAGAAACAAACAATTTATCCACAATTGCACCTTTTGAGAATCAAACCTGGAACGCTAAGCATCCAATGCGTCAGCATCACATCTGCGTCAGACTTTCCACAAGATTATCCAATGTCATTGTGAATTTCAATACTGGCGTATTGTGAAGGCCTGGCGCTCTAACAAAGCCACTGGCAGTGACACTGACAGCTCACCTGCTCTCATATTCGCACAAAAATATCACCTGTTTTTAAAGCACAAAGCGGGATGAGATTTTTCACAAAAGGTAAAAGGAATGTATTGCGCTCGCATTCTATTTAAATTGAATTTCTTTGCACGTTATGAAAAAACCAAATAGGTTTGTAGTTCATTTGATGTTTTTTTTTATATATGATATACTAGCAAATGAGCATGTAGTCCATCTTAGCAACTGCTGCCCATGGATATTTGTAATCCACCCCAGATAAGACTAGAATCACTACTGAAGTCGACCCCGATGCGTTACTACCCCTGAGGATTAAGTTGGAATGCCTCGGATAAGTATGTCTCACCACACCCTTCAAACCAGACTACAGCAGCGGTTAACACAGCTGTTATTAGGGAGAAATTGGTGTGGCGGTGGTGTCGCGGGAAACGACCCACAAAGGGTTCTATCACCTTCAAGTGGAATAGTTAATGCAATCTATAATACTAATGTGTTAAAGTTTATTAAATGTACTAAAATCCACCGTGGGTCGGCTCTGGCTGCACTACCACTACACCTATTTCTTGTAACAACAATTTCAAGCGCTGCTATATTTTGTTACGGAAATATTCAGACCACCTTACGTTAAGTGGTCACTGCTGCACGTGGTAACCTGTAACCGACCGCCAACACAAAAGCCATACCTAATATTAAGAACTGAAATATACTTTTAAAAATAAACCTTTCTTACCTCCTCTCTTTACCAGACCGCACCAACTAGACGCTACTGTTAATAGACATAAATATATGTGGCGGTAATACAATTCTTTTCATCATTTTATTAATAAGAATTTTAAAACTCAATTACATTAGTTATTACGTAGTTACATACTGCATCTCTAATATCATGTAGACTAAATTTCCATTTGCTGTCACAAATGCATAAAATCGTGTTGAAAACATTTGTACTCCAACTGCATTACAAAATAACAGGTCAGCTGTCATGGTGATTATGCTTAATAGGTATATAATAGTAAAAACATCGGTTACCTATAACCAAAACTAGATTAAGGTAAATTACAATACAATTTTCTGTATTTAAAATAAATTTAAAATACGATTAGAAGTGTATGTGGGTTAATTAGACACAATTCGGTTCGGTCTAAAATAACTGGTACTTTACAACGCATTTTTACCTTTATTCCTCTAATCATATGGACTCTACCTGTAGAACTCTACCTGCCTAAAGTTGGAACCCGAGCCGAACGCCCACGTATCATTTGGACAAGTGTTTTGAAATGTTCTATGTAAATGTTGGCACAAAAACGTGCCTTGTAAGACATGACTCTACAAAATGTAGAGTATGTGCGTATGTGTTAGACGTAGAACACACTCTCTTTTGTGTTCTCGAGTGAGTTTAAATCGTTAGGCGCTCATCGGGAAAATAAATATTTGTCTTCCAAATCAGCATTAATGTGTACGATTAATTATTTGTTCGTTCGGTATACTAATATTTTGTGGTTAAGACACATAATTGCGTTTTACTGAAATGTATGTAGCAGCATTTTATTGACCCCAACACATAGACAGCAAAGATATATGCTTCAGAAAGCTTGAGACAATTTCATGGATTTGAAGTAGAAAACCTGCAAGTAGTTTCACATAGCAAGTGAAGCCGTCGCAGCCGCTTGCTACCGGAGCACGTGGCTGTGACTGCTGCTAATCGCTGTTATCTGTAACTAACGCTAAATATGATTCAAGTCTCGTCAAAAACTGCATGCTCGTTTGCTACTTCATCATATAAATAAGTCCTGCATGACGATCTCCCCTACCACACTCTCTAACTCAAAACACGTAGCGCTTACCATTGCTATACGACAGAAATAGGAGCTGTGAGCGTTGAACCAAGAAAAGTTCTTCAAAGTCTCGTAGAGAAACATCTTAACAAGCCTGTACCACTACGCCTACAGCGCTCGGTTATTAAAAAAAGAAAGTTTAATACAAAGGCCGTCATCTGGTGTAACTGGCGCTCTAATCGCCGAGCTGGATGCGATAACGACTCATTTATTTTGGACACAAAGGCAGCAATTACACCAGCCAACAGAAGGGTGTTCCGACTTCGTGCGTTAACGTATATAGAATAAGTAGGTGCAGAGAGGTAAGAGATACTGTACTCGCAATCATTTGTACTTACTTGCTATTTAATAAATGAGTATTTTTGTTAGGATAGTTGTAATTTACAGGTCAACTTGTAGGAAGATGTAAAAATTGACCAAATTCATCTTTTAGTGTTGCTTCTAGCGGCTAATTGATGTCTTGCGCTCGTCCAGTACTTATACGAGTATACATAGTGTATGTGGCCTCACACTTCTATTACCACGTGTGATAGTTTAGTGCATACAGACTCCCTGGCCGTGCCTATTTCGTTGTCCTGTGCCAGCGCCGTGCGCATGGCCCCTGTCACGATAGGAACTCTGCAGATCGAAGTTGATGGTTTTATCTACTCATCTGCTGGGACAAAATTTATGTCACGTCTCTTACAATTATATACGTGACACAGTCCACTATACCTATAGGAAGGTGTGCGAGGCCTGTATGTACCTACGTACCGCACAGTAAATAATGATTATGTTTAATAATATGCAGTGTCTACGTTTTTGCAGTAAAACATTTATTTCTTAATTAAGTTCGCGAGAGTCTACATTATGTATATCTTATACCCAACCGTGCATATATGTGATACGTGGTTCAATTACTGATTATTGTTTTTCTTTGACTGTAATGAGGGTCATTACAGTAATAACATGCCTTATCTCCCTAATTAAAGCTAAACTACGCTCACATGCTACTACTACCATAATAACTAGCTCCACTTACACCATGCTATTGTTTTACTTAGCGAAATCATACTATAGACCTTAATACCGTTGGTGGGCTAAAATTTCCACTTCTCACAAATTTTCACAAAAAATTTATTAAATTTTGGCATACATACAAGCATCAGTTGAATTAACAATAAATATACAGTTGGAACATTTTCAACAATACAAACATCCAACAAACAAGTAAACCCTTCGCCTGCAAGTCCGGCTCGCACTTGGCTGATTTGTAATTGTTGAACATGTAGAATTTCGGTTATATTTATGTTAATTTAATTTTTTTAACACGAGTGAAACCGCGGGGCTCAGGTAGTGTAATTTAAATGGAGAGATCTTCGTTTTTCTTTTAGAAGAATGTTGTTATGGAGGGCACTTTACACGGCATTAGAGCTTATGCTTCAGTTGTAGCGACGAATCTACGACCGATCTCAATTACGATTCTCAAGTAATTGACATTTTTTAGAGTTAAAAAGAGAAGATGATAGACAGAGACGAAACATAAATCCCAGTTATTATTACAGGATGCAATAAAGGAACAAAGATTCTCAAATTCACACAGGCCTAAGGCAGAAATGTTTAATGAGTTCAAGTTCTCCCATGTCAAATATTTCTTTTAATGACCGATTTGAACCCCAATCCCGGCATTCGGGGGCCATAATCTTCGCCACCCTTGTATCTTCACCCTAGCATTAAAAAAATTAATTGAACCCTGCAATTACGCGCAGGGGGCAGTTCCCACCGAGGGCGTCAAGTGCCCTATGGAAATAGCTTTCGGAACTTAAGTGTTATGATTTAATAAGGTTGAGCTTTTTAGGGTTAACTGAGGTCTGTCTGCGGCTTCTCTTACTATTGGCTAAGCTTTTTTTAAGTATATTTTTTAATATTTTTTCTTAAAAATGTTAATATTTAGACGTAATTTAAAAAACTAGCGTCACACTGAAAGAACATGATTAAAGCTCATTCTTTGATAGCGACAACGTAGTCAATACTAAAATATATCTGTAACGCATGATGCCTTTTAAACCAGAACACAGAAATAGGTGTGCCAGTATCCTCGAAGTCGAACTTCGACGGACGGCTTATAGAACAACACTTTTTTACCCATTCTTTTGCTAGAAATGAATGTCTTCCAACAACTGATTGAAACATAGTACATACTTCACCAACTTTCAAATGTAAAATCTTTGAAACAACGTTTTATAAATCGAGACAAGTAAATCCCAAACAAAACAAAAACGTACCTTTTGCTAAAGACTTTCTTATTCTTTATACAAAACTTTATCTAAATAAATGCGTTATATTAATTTTCCAAGTTAATTGGAGGCAGCGGGGCCGCACCGCATCTCTTATTAAAATTTCTCTGTCACGTGCACTGCGCCGCAAACGGTTTCATATATTCTAAACATTTTTTTCTCGAGCTCGCCAGACGCGCCCTGCGGGGTTGTCAACCTCGTGCTCTAAAAGTTTTTTGTATCCCTATAATATTTTTACGACTATCAGTCTGACTTACAAAGAGTTTCAGAGTCGAGCACCAGGCAGAATATTAGATTTGTAATCTGGGTTCGGGTGCTCGTATATTCGTGTTTGTGTGTGTCCCTCGTAACGATACAACAAATCGTAGTTGGTCCATAAAGAATTATAATTCACTCTTTTTTATTATTAAAAGGATTGAAAAATTTATTCGCAATTTTGTTTCATTTACACTTACGATTTAATACGGTACCTACTACATGTTTCTTTTTATAAAATTGGAGTAATAAACTATCTCGCAATGGACTGCAAGGTGAATGATGGTGGTGATGATACGTTGTCACCACCGCCCGTGGGTGTGTGTAACCAGATCCTTTGATCAGCTTATGGTAGAACCTGTTCCATATTCTGGGCGGCAGAGAACACTGACTATCAGTGCAAACTCGTTCATACTCCAATCTTTTACAAAACGTTGTCAAATATACCTACTTGTATGCAACATTGTACCTAATTGGTAATGTTTCAAATAAACATACTTATATAAAACTTTTGTAAACCGCAGCAGCCCTAGCGCCGCCGGAGCACAATACGCATCGTAACAACCGATATAAAATTGAAATGCCTGAAACGTGCTTCAAAATATAATTGAGTCTTTGTGTTCTACGCGCTACCTTATAAAGGGTACTAGACATTGCACTACTTTCAAGTAAATTTGAACCTTTCTTCAAGGGAATAAGCGTTATATTAACTTTCACCTAACTGTCATACATATGCATGGCTGTTCTTATTCCAACTCCTGCCTATTTATTTAATGTAAAGGTTTCGTGTATGGAAATAAGTTGTGGGAGGCTCCAAAACAATTCAGGTCGTAACTTGTAAAAAGTATAAATAGAGTTCTAATGCAATATTTTTTTTCCATTTCATAAGTTTGAAAGGTGGTAGACCCAGAATGGTTCGACTGCGGAGTTACCACCGCTACACCCATTTCTAGCGTGAGCAGTTCCGCGTATGGGTGGAAGGCTGTGGATGTCGGGTGACGTATATACGAGGCCATCTTAAGCCTCAGGAGCGTTGCCATCTCTGATCGGCTTTAGGAACATGTTCTATAAGGTACTGGTTCTATATGTTGATGGGAGGCAGTGACCACTTATTATAAGATGTACTACGTATATTTATATTAGAGCGTCACATAATAAAATACGAAATAAGGTGTGGTGGAGCTTCGAACTCTTTTTTTTTTGTAGTGTAAGCGTACATAGTGTAAGCTGCTTGTTTTCTATTCTTAATTTACAAAAAAAAAGAGTTCGAAGCTCCACCACACCTTATTTCGTATTTTATTACGTGGCGCTCTAATATAAATATAGGTAATGAAAAATTGAATAAAATATTATACTTATTAAACTCTTTTTTTCCAAATTGACGTTTAGTGACACCGAGTAAATTTATTATCTATGTATTACCCATATTTTTGTATAATTTTCTATCGCTTTTGAAGAACTAAGGTTTTCAAAGTTCTTATGAATCAAACATCAGCAGCACCATTTTGACACCTGCTTTTCTTTGCTTTTCATCGAGGTCAAAAAGCTGCCGAAGCAGCCCGGGACATTTGTGACGTGTATGGAGAAGGTGTCATAAGCGAGTCTACAGCACGAAAATGGTTCGCAAAGTTCAGAAATGGTAACTTTGATGTCGATAACACGCTCCGCGGAAGGCCTTCTGAATTCGATGAAGAACGTCTCA